>CAUYQV010112302.1:0-91545 GCA_963574575.1 Galagoides demidoff
GTCCCAGCTACTTGGGAGGCGGAGACAGGAGACTCGCTTGAGCCCAGGAGTTGGAGGTTGCTATGAGCTGTGATGCCATGGCACTCTACCCAGGGGGATAGCTTGAGGCTCCGTCTCAAAAAAAAAAAAAAAAAAAGAAAAAAGAAAAAAAGAAATGAACTAAGCCATTAATTGTAAAGAAAAAATTAATAAAATAAAGAAGAAAAAATAAGAAATTAAAGATAAAAAGTTATATTAATTATATATAAAATAGTAAAAAAGATTTGATAAAATATTTAAGTGCTGGTTCCTTAAAAAGACTGACAAGTTTAATAAAAGAAATAAAAATATGACTAGATTAGAAATGGTAAAGGAGCTATAACCACTGATATAGAAGAAAATATTTTTAATTAGAAGATACTTGTATGTAGAAATATGCAAACAGATTTTTAAATTCTATGAAAATGTATAATTTTATTTAAAAATATAATTTTTAAAATTTATACTCAAGAAGTTGTAGTTAATCTGTCTAGACCAAAACCATAGAAGAGGTTTTTAAGTTTTCAGAGAATTATCTTCCCTTTACCCACTCTGAAAAAGCTCAAAGCCTTTGCAGTAATATGGGTCAATTCTTCCAAAGCTTTAAAGAAGAAGCAATTTCCATACTATATACTAATCTAAAGCATAGAACAATATGGGAAATTCATTTTTTGAAGTTAATAAAGGTAGAATACAAAAATGTAAAGCTACAGTTCAATCTTATTTATGAATACAAATACAATAATTCTAAATAACATTTAAGGACTTAAATTCAACAGTGTTATACTAAGAAAGGCAAAAACTTCACCATGATGAAACCAAATGAATTATTTCATGAAGAAATAATTCAATATTAAAACATAAGAGTAAAACCATATGATAATTTCTAGTTGCCTGGAGTATGTTTAATATAATTCAACAACTTATAATAAAATTCTTAGTATACTTGAAGCAGGAAAACACTTCCTGAACCTGATAAATACCTGTATTTCAGTCCAACATCTAACATTAACAGCTAGTGAAATTTAACAGCATTCCTAAGATGTCAGGAATAAGAACAAAGTTACCATTATCATTTATTTAATATATGAGGTATAAACATTGTAAAAGAAGAGAGAAAAATGATCATTACCCTTAAAATGATTGGCTACTTAGAAGAGAATTAACTAGGAGGATTAATGAAAGAGTTCAGAAAAGTTACTAAATATAAAAATCAATAGTTTGACCCCACAGGTAGCAACCAATTATAAAAAATAAGGGAAAACTGATCTCACTCAAATAGCAATAAAGATATAAAATATCTAATAATATAGCTAATAAGAATTATGCAAGACATACAAAATTACTGAAGAACATATGTAAGATAGCTTCAGTAACCGTGACATGTGACAAGTTCCTGAATAAAGTGAGTGAGATAAAATTATTAGTCGGGACCAAGTTAAGGCATTGAACATGGAAAGAAGCAGATTAAAAATATATATGGGGGATAAAATTAATAGATTAAATCTACCTGATGTAGGGGACAGACCATGAAAAGAATGAAGGATTACAAGGTTTTTGACTTCAGCAATTGGTTGAATGGTGATACTATTTATTGTAATGAAAGGGAAATGGATGTGAGTGAGAATGAGCACTTAGATTTTGGAAATGGTAAGTCTGAGAATTATGAGCCATCCAAAGGAAGATATTAAGGAAGCATCATACGTGTGATTCTAGAACTCAAAGGAAAGGTCTAGGCAGGAAACATGAAATTGAAACTCATTAGCATGGAGATGGTATGTAAAATAACAGAAATTGTAAAGATCATCCAGGGAAAGAATACAAAAAGAACAGAGGGACTAGAAAGAAGGCGTATGTGTATAACCCCAACTTTTCAAAGTTTGGCAGAAGAACATAAAGTACAAAAAACTGAGGAGTGACCAGTGGAGTAGAAGGGAAACCAGGAGAGAATAGTATCTTGGACCTGAAGAAAGAACATTTAAAAGCAGCAGAGTGGCTAAAGTGAGGGCAGGAAGGTACCCTCTTGGAATGGGTAATATGGAAGTGACCAGTGACTTTAATAGGGACACACTGAGTTGCAGTGGTGGAGAAGTTACACTGTTGTGGATTGAAAAGTAAACAGAAAATTAGAAAATGGAGACTATATATAAAGACAACTCTGTTAAAGAAGTTTGGTTATAAAAGAGTTGAGAAATGGCTAATAGGTAGACAAGACATGTACAAGGGAAGGTTTGGTTAAAATGAAAGACACAGGAGTATGTTTGAAAGCTGATGAAAATAATCCATTGTGGAGAGGTGGGATTGATATAGAAGAAAGAGAGGGGAAAACTTAAGGAGAAAAATCCTTGAAAAGGCAGGATGGGGTGGGATTCAGAGCACAAGTGGGAGCTGGACCCAAAGCTTCCTCCATTACAAAAAGAAGATTGTTACCCAGGTAGCTGGGTTGGAAGATCTTGTGGTGGGAATTTGATTAAGTTTGTATGTAGTAGCTTCTGTTTTCTCAGGGAAATGTGAAGTAAATGGGGAAGAGAGGATCAGAACATCTTGTGGAGATGAAAAGTTATAAATAGTAGATTCAGTAGTGGGAAAGAAACTAAGAATACAGCAGGATAACAGCATCAATTTGAGGTTTGAGATAAGGGATTGAAAGCAAAACTAGTTGGCTGAGTTGTGTGATTTTTCTTAAAGAAAATGTTTAGTTGTCCCACTGAGACCTGAGGGAGGCCGACTGTAAGGTTTATCAGGGGTTGGAATTTTGTCAGGAAGGTAAGTTAGAAGAAAATGAGGTTCCAGAGTGCTGAGAGGACTGTACTTCAAAGAGAATGATTATAATGATGGGCTGAGGAATCAAGGCTAGACAAATATGTGAATCCGAGACAGGGGCTGACAAAAAGTGGGAAAAATGAGGTTAATAAATTAGTTGTCAATGAGCAAGGAATCCAGGATAGGAAGATGGTGATCAGAGAGTGGAATGTCTGGTAATGTGCTAGTTAAGGCCCTCCTAGAAGCAGACACCAAGACAGGTTCAACATCCAAGAATTTTATTGAGGGAACACCTGTGAAGGATAAAGGGAAGGATCCAGGAAGGGGGGAAAGGGAACCTTCATTTCATAATGCAAATGTGACACCTATCAGGAAAGGGGGACTAGGCAAAAGAGCTTCACGCTACATGCTGCATTGTTGCAAGAAAGTTTCAGCCAGGCTGAGCAGGCTCCAAGCCAAAACTACTCATTAGAGAAGTTCTACATCTCATCTGAAAGGGCCATTATCAATATCCACACTGAACTAAGTCGCTGACTGGGAGAAGAATGGCCTCAGTGCAAACCCCAGTAGTGGATCCCCTGGGAAGGAGGGAGAGTTGTGAGTCAACTGTGCTCCCTGGAGCAGGAAATATAGGAGGTGCATTCCCATGGTCCATACAGACAAAATTCTAGAGAGGATGAAGTTTCTAATGATGACAAAGTCTAGAACTATGGGAGCAAGGACTGATTCAAAAGGGGAGGAATGGTCACTGGAGATGAAGTTATAAGAAGGAGGGGCCTGGGTGCTGGAGTTCAAGTTCAATCACAGTGTGTATTACACAACTCTGGGTTTTGTCAATCACCTCATAGTCATTGGAGATTTGGATACTCATTAAAACAATCTTCTGGCAGATGGCAGTGAGGTGGGGGGGGCATGGTAGTAAGCAGCTTGATGACAGGATTTGAGGTGAAGGCTCAAGTAGGAGCTAGTCTTTGAAGAACTAATAATGAAAAAAACTGGGAATAGGAAATCTATAAATTACGAGGGGAAAGGAAAAGGGATGGTATTGTCCAACGACAAGATTATCAAAGAAGCCAGGATTTTGGCAGGAAAGACCAAGAAATGCTCTGAGAACAGAGATGACTAGCACGGAGGCCATCCCTAACCCCCGGCCCTAAGGCACATGGTCCTTTTGAAGGGCTTCGTGGGAAGGAGTTGGGTAAACCAGGTTCAGCTAGACCAGGCTGAGGATGCAGGGAGATGGCCGCCAGCGGGCAGCGGCGGGGCGCGGCGCCTGAGGTCCGGGCTGTACGGGGCGAGGTGCCGCCGGCGGCCGGGCGGCGGCGCTCACGGGGCGGCGGGTGTCCCCAGACCTCGGGCCGGGTGCTGGCGCTCCCGGGCGGCGCCGCCGCGGAGCTTGGCGCGGCAGCTGGCGGCGGCCTGGCGCGTGGTGACTGCGCCCGCCGGCTGGCAGCGGCTCCCGGGGGTGGCCGGGCGAAGGGTGGTGGCACTGCGGGGAGACGGCTTCGCCAGGCTTCGGCCCGCACGGGCAGCAGCGGTCCCCAAGGAAGAAAGACAAAGACACGCGGGTTAGAAACGGGAGAAAACGCCCCAGCGCCTCAGTCCCTACAAGAACAGCCAACCCAAGTACAGCGAGATGCTGTTTGCGTCCACCGGTTGTCTGTCATATACGTACATGAGATAAATCTGCAGTGGCCAGAGGAAAACAACATCCAATGGACGTCTCATACAATGTTTTAGCAATTTAGGAAAATGTATCCAAATCCTTAAATTTCTAAATATTCTTTGACCAAGAAATTCTAGTTTGAGAGCTTTCTCTCAATAACTATACACACATAATTTTCATACAAGATGTTCAGTGCTGTATCTATAATAGAAAAAAAAATAGGAGGAAAAGGCAAAAAAAGTGGAAATATCCTATATTTAGTAGTAAGGTATTGTCTAAATTAGTCTTTTTCTTATAGTGAATAGTAACATACAATAATACCTAATGATATGCAAAAGTGTATTATAGGCAATTAAAAAAATCAGTTTCACCCCCAATTGTAGTGCGTACATGTGTATATACACACATCACACATATAATGGAGATTCATCTCCATTTGTAGTATGTACATGTGTATACCCACATCACACATATAACCAAATATTAAGCAGTTATCTGCAGGTGATAAGGCTACAACTAATCTTTCATTTTTTATTTGTTTCCCAAATTGTATATAATAAGCATATTTTAGAGTAAAAAATGTTAATACAAGGAATTTGACTCCACTCCTATGTGTTCATTTGATATAACAATTCCCATGTATTAACATAATTATTTTTGTATTATGTGGCAAAGTGGTGAACATCAAAATATTTTAAGGAAATCATAGTCCACAGAAATATTGGGTTTTTCCCAAAAGTTCTAAGTAAATCTCAATATTACAGAGTAGTTTATCCTTTGTGCATTACATAATCAAACCCACTACCTTTGTGAAGTTATACCTTATTTTACTCTTAGCCATTTCTACATTTTAAAAAAAAGCTTTTCTGGGCTTGACAAACATAATTTGATTTGTAATTTCCATAGACTTGGGAACACAAAGTTTAACAAAAACAGAAAAATTTACCATGCTTTTGGAACAAAATCTTTTAATTAGATAATACCAATGTTTGACAGCATTCAATAAATTCTTTAGTTTGAAGAATTCAATGGAAGCAAAACTAAAATATTACAATTAACTATAATCTAAACTTAACATCCTGGTCTTCTAATCATAAAAAAATTCAAGGAATACCTAGGGAATCTGTTTTGCTAAGCCTCATTCCAGGAAAATGCAGAAAGGTGATATAATTCTAAGTGATGGGTTCCAGGGCTTTGTTATTAAATTGACAGACGATCCATTATAAGTTTCAAACATATTTTAAAGTGACCTCAAGTCGTCAGGTTGATTTTATTTAATGATGAGCTAATCCAAGATTAGATATTTATCAGAATGTTGCTTTGTTGCTTAAATAGATGATGTAATTAATCACACCATCCTACAAGTTTCCTTCCCTTTGAAGGTATTGGAGATAATTATCATGTCTGGAGGCATACTTTTAGTAAAAATTACAAGAAATAAAATTACAAAGAGAAGAAATCCTAAGAGGTCAGAGTTTGTGTTAACCAAGTGCTTCTGAACAAAATGAAGGTGGTAGGAGCTTTTTATAAAGGATTATCTCTCAAAACCTTATTATTCACCAAATGATTAAACAAACAGGATTAAATACAGATAAGAGAGAAGAGCATTTATTATCAGTGCTGTGGTCCAGCTTTCATTATCCACATAGTGATTTCAATTTAATTCAACATTTTTGGAGTGCCTATTATGTCTCCAGCACTGTGCTCAGACACTAAGAACAAAAAAGATAACATAAGATTCCTACCTTTGAGAAGCTCTATCTAGAAAATTATCTTCAGATTATTAGGATGATTCAGATCCTGGAGTTTACCTAAATCATCCCACAATCCTACCAAATTTTCCCTCCCATTTCAAGTTGCAGATATCCTGTCATTCCTTTGTTCAAGTTTATCCAGAGCATCCCTTATCTCCACTCTAGTTTTTAATCTTTCAGGGAGTCAAAGACCACTTTGAGATTCTGACTAAAGATGGGGACTTTCTCCTTCAGAAACATGAACGAAATGCATATCCCATATACTTTATTTCACAGCTCTGGAAACTGTTTTCCTCAACATAAGCAGTAGATAAAAAGCAGTATTTACAAAGGATTATGCCTCCTTTTACATTGCTATTTTTCATTAAAGAAAAATGGCCACTTCCTGAAAAAACAATTTAAAATTTCTAACTCAGGGGTCCTCAAACTTTTTAAACAGGCCAGTTCACTATCCCTCAGACCGTTGGAGGGCCGGACTACCGGCTCCAGGATGAGTCGGTTGCTAAGCATGACAGGCATAGGTGGCAAAAACACCCTGCAGGCCTGATAAATGTCCTAGGCTGGCTGCATGTGGCCAGCAGGCCATAGTTTGAGGATGCCTGTTTGCTCAGTGGTAAATCTCAGTGAGTTTTGGCTTAAAGGAAGTGAAACTAGAGTACAGTATCTGACATAGCAGCATATACTTCATCTTTGATAATCGACTGCAAATTTTTCTCTGTGACAACAAGTGCTGAAATCCTTGACTCACAAAGGTTCATGAGACCAAAGTAGACTTCCACAGAATGCTTTGCCAGGTTACAGTATCCCGTATACTAGAACACCAACCAAATTCCTCCAAGACTTTCAAGTTAGTCATGTCACATTATTTCCTCTGCCTTTAAGTTCAGTTAAAACCTCTGAAAAGTCGGCAATTTCTCTCTGATAGAAAAATATATTATACTCTGTTCCTATTTGGGGGATACTTCTCAGAAAGGTGGTGACAGCTGCTGTTGTGGAAAGTAATGAGGCACACTTGTGTGAGCAATCATTTCCTCATCAAGCAGGAAAATCATGGTGTCCTGACATCATAGGTTCCATCTGCCCTCAGAGTTCTGTGATTTTTCTTCCATTTGAATGTCCCTGAGAGATCATTTTGAAGATGTTGACTGTCTTGTCCAGGGGTCCTCAAACTTTTTAAACAGGGGGCCAGTTCACTGTCCCTCAGACCATTGGAGGGCTGGAGTGCAGGCCCTGGGACAAGTCTAAGCAGGACAGGCAGTCGCAGCAAAAACACCGGGTGGGCCAGATAAATGTCCTAGGCAGGCCGCATGTGGCCCGCGGGCTGTAGTTTGAGGACACCTAGGACTCTTGTCAGTTTCCAAAAAGTGTTCAAAAATGGAATTCTTTATCATTCATATGAATGTGTAGCTGATTATAAATTGGTTTCATAATAGAGTACATTGGATATTTTTTCTTCCATTCTTGAGATACTTTACTAAGAAGAAGTTCCAGTTCCATCCAGGTAAACATAAACCCATAAATGCATTAATGTACACAGTTATGATTTAATAAAGAAAAAATTAAAATTAAAAATGGAATTCTTTGATGACATCAGCAAACACACGAAAATGTGAAGCTGTATGCTCTGAGAGGCACTGCTAGTTCATCCAGTTGCATGCTGAAGAAAAATAGCATAGCTTCCTGCTTCTTCCAAGGCTGAGGTGGTGTCATCTGACAGAAGTATTGTTTCAATTTTCTTTCATGGACCATATTTAAGAACCTTTGAGCCAAACTATTTTCACACTCCACTCCTCTAACATATACTATTAATTTCCCACCTCTGTGCTTTTGTTCTTATTGCACCCATCAAAAAATGTCTTCTCCTTCCTCTTATCTGTTCAAATGCTGTCCATCTCTCAAAATCCAGACCAAAGCCAGTCTCTTTCATTAAGCTTTCTCTGATTACTGCAGTCTGAGAAATGATCTATCCCTCTTCTGGATTCCTACAATGGTTCCTATTTCTGTTCTCAAAGTGTGGTTCTGAGACCACCAGCTTCACAAATGAACCACAGTCTGTATTTTTACAAACAATGGGGCAATTTCTCTAATTTTTCCAAATCAATTTTGCCACTGTTACAATAACTCACTCCCCAGATGGGTGGAGAGAATAAGGCTAACAATGTTTATTTTTGCTGGCATGACCAAATGACTCACCTGAATCATACCTCTATATACTCATTTTCACAAAAAATTTGACTTATCTATTATGTATGTGTCAGATTTATAATGTCATTGTTGACTGCTGAATTCACAACCATCCTCCCTCTAACCCTGGATTTAGAATCATTACCTCCCTATGTCATGGTCATCCTTCTAAGAATTCAGATGCTGCTACCATTTTCAAAATAACTTTACAATCACTGAGAAAGAATTTAAGCAGAGCTTGAAATGAAGGTAAGCACAGTTTAGATAGAAAGGGCTACAATAACCTCATCTACGCAAATAAGATATAAAATCAAATGTATTCTGGAGCTGAGAATTAACTTCAAGATCATCCCTTCCAACAGATTTACATTACAGATGGAGGAACTGTGGAAAATGGGGTATTTCAGAGCAAGAAACTAAAATTTAAAAATAAAAATCTCAAAATTGAAACAGTAGCAAAATCATTGAGTCAACAAGCCTCGTCCTAAGTAGCTCATAGATTCAACATTAAGGATAAATAAAATCAAAAACTTAAGTGAAAGAATTAAACAATAAAAATAACTCAAATGTAAAATATGAGATAGACTGGAAATCTATAAAAATGTCCCAAAAGACTGTCTTTAACATTACAAGTAGCAAGGTAACTGCGACTTACACTTATTGATATTTATCATTCATTTACTGTATGCCAGGCATTGGCTAAGCGTTTTACATACATTAGTTCAATTTAATTAAATAAGATCAATTTATTTAATTTTAATTGAAAAAAGTATTAAAGGAGAAAGTCTTTAATACTTTCTTAAGAAATCAAGAAAGCAAAGCTGGACATGTTGTCAGCAGCCTGGTCTAGTAAAAAAAGTGTTCTGAAAATTGAACAATATCTGGCCTGAGTAGCAACTGCATTCTGTGAGAAAAATGAATGTATCACATTACCTGAGATTGCTGATACTGGTCACTGAAAGCTGATTCTGTGCTCATTAGCAACTTTCTGATTATAATTTATTTTTCCATGTAGATTTGCCTACTGGGAGAATATGCATTGAACCATAAACATGAGAAGCCATTCTGCCTGATACTTCTCACTGCAAATTAAAGAACTGACATTGTGGTATTTATTCACTAGTACCTAGAAGGCCAGTTAGAATGACAGTCCTCTACCACCTAGTCACCTCTTTAGATGAACCAATATTAGGACCCAGCCTTAGAAAGTAGTGGCCATGTCAAAGTTACCCGTAAGGTCTGGCAGGGTGGCCAGGCTGCCCCGTGTCTTGCTGTTCACCTGCCTTCAACAGCAAATAAGTCCCATATGATTTCTCTCTGTGTCTCTCTCACATACATAGGAAAAATAAAAACATTTTAATTAGAAATGGAATTATGGGGAAAGAAGGAATAAAATATGGTGGTTTTGTTCCATGCACCTTGTGAATTTAGAGCTTAGTTTTTACAGCAGTGTTTGTTTCTAGTGGCACTAATAAGCATTTATTTTGCTTATTAAAAGAATCAGGTCAGGCATGGTGGCTAACACCTGGGAGGTCAAGGCAGGCTGCTTGAGCTCAGGAGTTTGAGACCAGACTAAGCAAAAGTAAGATCCCGTCTCTAATAAGAATAGGAAAAGTGAGGCAAGAGTGACGGTCACTTGAGCCCAAAAGTTTGAGGTTGCTGTGAGTTATGATACTATGGCACTCTACCCAGGGCAATAGAGTGAGACTCTGCCTTAGGAAAAAAAAAAAAAAAATCAGTCACCTAAGTAAAAAAGAAAAAGTTCAAGTAGAACCTGGACTTAAAATTAAAAAACTTTTCTCAGAGAATAAATATCAAAATAATTCAGATGTCCATATATATATGCAGTACATGATTACTTAGGGGTTTTGTTTCTCTTTGGGATTTTTTTTTTTTTTTGTCAATTTTTGTTTTCTGATCTCATCCCTATATTAGAGAGATCTATAAAATACAGCAGAGTCCTACCTAACATGACATCACAATGCCTAACAAGACTTTTAGTGCATTATCTTACACCAAGAATTCCGGAGTCAGGATGCAATAAGAACCATTAAGATCCTGTGTCCAGAGTTGAGGATAACACACACAACCTGCACTAAAAAAAAAAAAGTTGCACTGCTATAAAACTCAAGGACACAATCTTACGTGTCCTATTGCCGAATTTTAGCTATTTTGATGGTGTCATGAAAATATTTATTTCATTCTAACATTTTTCCAATTAATACTATTTTCAAATAGAATTACCCAGTACATAATACATTAATAAGTACTGCCATCTTTAGGAAGAATGCAGAATTACTGAGTAATTATCTAACAAATTTCAAATGTAAGTACTTAACCTCTATGCATCCTATTATGGACATTTGGAATGAGAACCATTTTTTTTTAATCGATTTGTCTTTTGTGATATAATTCGGTCTGAAGAGCTATAATCACACAATCCTAACAGGTCCTACTAATCTCTGAAAAATTAACATCAATAACTGCACTTTTACATTTTATACTGTAAAATAAGCCCAGAATGATCAAAATTAAGGGTATATTTTAATACAGATGATCTCGAGTCATAACAAGATTAAAATATATAATTACAAACTATTTTGAGAAGCAAATGAAACACTTCTGTAATTTTCATATGAGATTGAAGATTAAAATTTATAAAATGAAATAAACAGTGGGGTTTGATTATATCGTCCATTGCCTCTCACTGGCCCTGAGGTAAACTAACTGTTTAGTACTTACTATACAGACTTTTTTTAATGAAGATTTTTACACAAACCTAAAGGAAAATATTGCCCTGAAAAGTTCATCTGCCATTTTCTTCTCAAATAGAAAAGCAAATGTCTAATTAGCTATTTTTGACAACTACTAATAATAGCTATTTATAAATTTCCCTTATTGCTTTTTAACTTTAACAATATTTATTATAAATAAATCAGTAACTATGATCCCTCTCTTTATAAAAGATGTGAAATACTACATTTTTGTTGAACATGAGGTACTCAATATACACTAAAAATAAATAATAATACTCTGCCCATTCACATTAACAAAAATCAGTTTCTTCAATGATAGACAGTATGGTAAAATGGAAAGCATATGGATCAAGGAATAAAAACATCTAGGCTCTGTAATTTTCAGACTTACTGTTGAACAAGTGAAAAAAAGCAAGGTACAGAAAAGCACGTACAACATGCTACCACTTCAATGAAGGGGAATGTATACATTTTTATGGTTGAATGTGGATGAAACAGCTCTTGAAAGCCCAAGAAACTGCTAAATTCTTGCTTCTGGGGAAGAGAATATAAGAATTGAGAGATGGGGTAGAAAGAAAACTTACCTTATACTTTCTTGTACTTTTTAAAAATATGGATAGGTTATTACCTATTAAAATAATCTCTAAGAGATAGCTAGCTTGTATTCCTAACTTCTTCATTAACTACACATTTAGTCTTATGTAATCACTTACCTCAATTTTCTCCACTTTAAAATGGTGTTATACTAAATCTCTAGGTTCCCCAACTACAATTCAACAGAATTATGGCTCAATAGAAGGTATATACAAAATGCCAGGTAGTGAAATAAAATAACTATACACCTTATTTTGCAGTTACTTATACAATATGATATTATAATTATCTATACTTCTGCCTGATACACTTCCATCAGGCCATAAAGGAAAACAGTTAGCAAAAGAGTCTGGGAAGAAAATTTAGGTTAACTGGAAAATATTTATCTTCCTTCTTTTTATTTTGTATCAAAAGTAAAAATGTGGTTAAGTGATTCCGCCTTTTTTTAAATATCCAAACTGTTGCTTCTAAGACACATATTCTGAAAACATTTTGATAAATGAATAATTAGTAAATGTAAGTAAAAAGAGGTAGTATTTCTGTGGTAGTTTCAAAATAAATCCTGAGATAGGAAAAATATACAATTAGTTCAAAAATATCCTTAAATCATCCATAATCTTCATAAACAAAGATACTACTAGAACCAAAGGGGGGCAAGAGTAGAGCAGTAGAAAGCTTAGACCAGTAAAAGTAGGACATGAAGACACTGAAAAGAAAGAAATGAAAATTTCCTGAAACCTTATAGGATAGGAAAAACAGGGACAGGCCTGGTGATCTATTCATCTATAATTCCACATGCTGTAAGGTAGAACTGCTAGTCTTGGGTTTCCAAGGGCTTAGAGTCTAATCATGGGGACAATGTAATTAACAATGCCATAATAATACAAAGGATAAAAATAAAGAATAAATGGTAAGGTAAATGCTCTAAGTTCATTAGAAGAAGAGGCCCCCATGAGTTGAACTGTCAAGAAAAGATTCATAAAAGCATTAGGACTTTGAAGTCAATATAGTAAGCAAAGTGATGGTGGTAGCATGAACAAAAAGGGAGCCAGTGTTAGTAAGATGGTGGTAGTAGTAGTAGGAGAGAGTAGAATAATGAATTCATTTTTAGTCATAGTTTGATTCTTCATAATAACTTGGCTAAAAATGTTAGAAATTACTTTTCAAATACTGAGTTGCCAAATTTTCTTTACAGAATACATAAAAGTGGTAACACACTAATAATGTATCAAAACTGACAAGGCTCAAATGTTAAGATCAACATCCATCTAGATCCAACATTATATTAGGGCAAGGCCTTGAGATATGAGAGAAGATGACTTAACTGTATTTGAATAAATGTAGATTGTTGTATTATACTTAATAAAAATAAGACATCCCCTGAAAATAAGCCCTAGTGTGTCTTCTTGAGAAAAATAAATATTTAAGACAGTGTCTTATTTTGGGGGAAACACAGTAATAGAGTATTGGAGGGTTTATTTCAAGGAAAAATGTTAAAACAAAACAAAAACTATTTTCTATCTCTCAGAGATCTAGTGATCTAATAAAACTAAAGGAATAACAAATAACTACTTAACTTTTGGCAAGATATACAATATAAACTCAAGGGCTTCATTACCACATGGATAAAGAGAGAAAGAGGGAATGTTCATTGGTAACACACTGATAAACCTTGTAAGAAATTTCTAAAAAAAATTATCTCTAAAATGTTAGCTAGGGCAAGAAGGCTATAAAACAAATGAAGTCCTCAATGCAGAAAACATATATTCTAAAATTCTATTCTGTTCATTTTTATTACAATCTTTCAAACACCTAAATATACATATGACTTTTATTGATAATTTTAGTGATTCACTGGAGTATAAATGGGTATACATTTATAGGCACTTCCCAGGGAAAAATGTGTCAATATTCAAATAAATTTACTTTAAAAGGAAGATGTGCAACAGGTGATAGAGTCTATGATTAATAGTGTAACTATGAGCAACAACAGTGTGCCTTGCATTGATGTGGATATTAGACTTTTATGCTAATACCTATTATTGATTAAAGTACAAACAACAAGAAAAAGAAACCATTTTCAAAGCATCAGAAAACTTTAAGAAGTGGGGTTTTGTTTTTCATTTTACTTTAGATCATAAGACAATAACAAAAAGTTCTTTTATTATAGCTACATTCTCTTAGCTCAAGTCTGTAAACATTTTTATTATTGACTTCAGTTTTTTAGGGTCATACTCATCCATAAAATTGACTTTGTTGACACCTGACATACCAACTTTGCTGGGAATTCTCCTCTCAAAAGACAGACTTTAAACATTAATCCAAAATGTTGGATTATGTGGGACCAGTGACTGTTGATTTCAACAGACTAATAGCTATGCTTTCTACATTAAATCATTGGTTTCAATCCCAAGCAGGGCTGACTTATTAAAAGTCATTTTGCATTCTCTCATTAAGTACCTATTTTTCATGGGCAGGGAGGAATGAGGGGGTGGTAAATAGGCTGCTTCATTTCAATCTCAAGAGGACAAAAATTTCTAGATAACTCCAGCGGTTAGATGGCAAGATCAAGAAAAGTTTTATTATTTCCTTCAGAAAGGCAAAAAAGGAGAAACCAGTGAAGATTATAGGAACATATGACAATGAACAGCCTACCTTTTATTAAGTAGTCACCAGTAGAAAAATATAGCATTGCAAAGAAAAATTAATAGATTTCAATCACCTGTTCAACTTTCAATATCATATTTTTCCCTTAAATTCTGGCTGTGAATATTGAATTACTTAAATTTATCATATGAACTGTGTCAGATTCTATCAGGATCTCACCACCCAGATGATGTCTTCCTAGCTTAGGTTCACAGAGTTCAAGAGTGCCTTGATGAGAGGCACAGAGACCGAATCATGAACAATTCCTAGACAGATCAAAGCTATGAGACTAAACAAACAGATCTTGGTCAGTCCAAGATCACTAATAAATTGTTTTATTTTTAAATATATTTCTTTTTTTTAAGAAATAATCTTTTTAAGTCCATCTTACAGATTTTATCTTAAAATCCCTCTGACTACAATACATAAATTAATTCATATGATCTAATACTATTACAATTTAATTATCTAGTACATCTTAAAAGTAGTATCATATACATATGTTATATTACATATTTTATAAGGGGGGAAGAGGAGACAGAGGGACAGACACATAGAAAACCAGCGCTAGACAAACATTTCCCAAATGAAAAACTGAAATAAGTAGGTATTGCACTAAATTATTTAATAAACTAAAAGAATCTTAGTAGTATGATGTATTGACTCTATTCTTCTGGTAATCTCAAACCTATGATTCCAACAAGTATACAAACACTAATAACTTCTAAGTCTCTAGCCCTGGGACAATTTCTCTCCTGATCTAACCTGTGTATCCTATTCCCATAAACATATCCAATTAGATGTTCCACAAGCACCTCAAACTCAACATATTTAAATTGTAATTAGGCATTTTCTCCTGGAAAAGTGCTCCTCCTCTGTATTCCCTACCTTGAAGAATGGCACCATCCACCTGCCCAACCAGAATGCCCCAAACTGTGAATCATACATATTCTATATTCATCTCTAATGCTTGGAAAATTTTACTCTGAAATAACTATTGCATCTATATATTTCTCTATAGTCTCATTGCCATTACCTAAATTTAGGCCCTATCAATCTCACTTAGATTTCTGAAATTGCCTCCTAATTGATCCCCAACACAAATATTACCTCCCCACTTCTACCTCAATTCAGTCTTCTGAGAGCTATCAGATGTCAAATAAGTACTTACTTGGTGCAGAAGGTATTTTTGATTTGGCCACTGCCTTGTCTCATATTCCTTCCCTTAATCTATATGTGGTTTCTTGTCTCTGTACCTACTTGGAAACTTTTGCTGCCTAGTTAACACTTTCAAAATTCATGAATTAATTCAGGAACTACAAGAAGTCCTTCCTAACCCATCAGTGTGCCTTAATATTCCATGTCTGTGTCTTTACAATGTATACCTCCCCTTCCACTGTACTTTAAGAAGAAACTGCTTTGCTTACCTCTGTACTCCTAGCACCTAACTCAGTGCATCATACAAAACAGGATCAATATGTCTACTGTAAATAGAATAAATTCTATTTATTCTAAATAGAATAAATGAAGGTCAACCTAAGACAGTGAAATGTAAAGAACACTCACAAAATTCTTTTGACTTCTGAAATCTATACAAACTCTATAAAAAAAAATTTAATTTGCTTATTATTACTAATCTGTCCCTGATCATATTTTTAAACAATTTCTTTCATCTTCTATCCAATAAAGTCAAAACCTTCAGTCTTTAAAGGCAAATAAATACTTCATTTCAAACACAACTAGTCTTACAAGTAGTAAACTTCTTAATTAACATGTCATACCAAGGCTTGCATCATTCAAGGGCTTAAAAGGAATTTGGGTTAATTCAACCTAGCAAATACCTGTTTGCCTGCATGCCTAGGATACCACCTATGCATCAGTAACAGGTAAACAAACCTAGCTGCCACCATCCCACAGTCCCCAAATCAACTGTGGTCACATTAGCAAATTTCCTGTCAAGTATCACAGCCCCAGCATCCCTTCAGCTTTCTATGATCCATCCCAGTAAGGTCTGAGTTATTCTTAATTCTTAGAAACAAATATAATTCAGTTATTTAAAAGTCATAAAGCTATTTCCACTTTTATATAGAACATACTAAATTAAAAATCATAATAAAAGAAGTTGCTTCCAGGTTCTCTTTAATTCATTAAATAGAGAAAAGATAAAGTATTTTTAAAATAGAGTTTATCAAAAACCAAAATTGTCTGTTAATGCCTAAAAAACAATAAACACATCTATTTCTAACAACATCCTACTGAAAATAAAGCATGCGCAAATTTCAGAATCAAGTTTTATTTTTAAGAGGCAACAGGGTCTCTAAACAGACAACTTGCTTCTACCACTACCTATCTTTTATTTGACCTCAAAAGACCAGAGCTGACAGGAGGATCAGAAATGAGAAGTTACCTTCAGATTCACATGCTTGTCATATACTTGATGGTCATAGAAAAAAAAGAACAAAGGTTCATCTTCCATGTCTGGAAATCTTAATGAAAGAGTAGATTTTAAAAAATCTATTTTGGATTGGATCTAAAGCCCATAAAACTCATCTTATAAAATAAAAGATATAGGTACAGATACATCAAGAAGGGAGGGAGGGATGGATTGATGGATGGATGGATCTTTAAAATGTAGAGTTATTGTTTACAGCCTCATTGCTGAGTGGGGCTAACAGACCAGCGGCACAGATATCACATGAAAGCTTGTTCAAACTGGGACATCTCATCCACTCAGATCTACTGAATCAGAATCTCCATTTTAATCTATATATTTTCAGAATTTCATAGCAAACTAAATCCATATCCAAATTAACCAATTAACCACTAGTGTAACCAAAGAAATTTTGACTTCACCAAAGTACAGAACTCCTTTAAATACTACTCTTTTCTAAGTACAATGAAAATAGGACTTTATATATTAATAATATTTCAGCCATTCTGTTTTTTATTAATAGGACAAGAGTCATTTTGTAAATTTACATATAATCCTTTGTAGGAAATTCAATAATCTCTCCAATGGAAAAGTTGAGGTCAATCCAGACGTATGTCTTTCTCCACAGAGACCCTCATTAGCTCTTTGTTGAAACAAAATACATTTGAAATCACCAGGTACCACCAACATAAACTTGTGGTTTTTTAACATGCTAAGAGACCCCTGAGGGTAACTTTATTCATACCAACAACAACTCAAATACTTAATTCAACCAACAGCAACAAAGTTTAAAATTAAAAATTAAAAATGTGAGAACTAAAATACAAAAAATAACTTATCAACTTTACTGATTATCACTACAAGCATGTAATCCAAGTGTGCAAGGATATGGTTAAAGTACCAACTAAGTTAAGAAGAAAGACATAAATTAGTATTAACTTCTCCTGGATAATGTGCCAAGAAGACTGATACTGGCATGTCCCTAGAGCAGCCTTGCAGGTCCTTAACTGACACGTCGCCATCCAAAACTCATTCTCTTCCCAAATCCTACTCGTTACACACACTCTGTACCAGGTACTGTGTTGGGCACTGAGGACACAAGGGTAACTAAGATACAGCGCTGCCGTTAATGGCCTTTTTCAGTCTAGTCAAGGAGACCCAAATACATAGGTAATCGTAAGTAATAAAAAAGCATGGTAGTAACTGCTACAAAGAGATAGGCAGATGTGGGATGAGCACATTGGTGCATTGAAGGGACATCTCTACTCTTGCCTTGGACAGGCAAGGCTGAAAGAGGAGGGATGGGTGACACAAGGGGCTTTCTAAAGTGAGGGCCTAGAGATAGAGCATGGTTTTGCACTTAAGAAAAATCACTTCTAGCTTCAGTGTGAGGTAATGAACTAAAGAGGGGCAAAGTGAAAGGGACAGTTAGAAAGCAATAACCTTAGTGCTACTATAGGTATGAGGTAAAAGTGATCTAAACTACAAAAGGGGCAGCAGATCTAAAACAAAACCAAAAAAAGTGGACAGATTCAAACAATGTTAAGAAAGTAGGAATAGCAGACAAAGAGTGATTAAATATGTGCAGGGGCTAAGGAGAAGCCAAGGATGGTTCCTGTATTTCTACCTTGAATAATCAAGTAGTATACATTTTTGAGAAAGGAAATATAAGAAGAAATGTGGGTTTGAAAAGAAGTCCAGTTTTTGATACAGTGACTGAGAAACACTCACATGAAAACATCCAGTAGATAGCTGAATACATAGCCCAGGTAAAAGACATTAAAAAGTCTATACTGTATACTTCTTGAGAGTGAGCAGGTTTTATTTTTCTTCAAATCCTAAAAGCCTTGTATAGTCCTTGGCACAAAGTAGTTGCTCAAGTGTACAGGAATGAACAAATATGTGAATGGAAAAACAAAGAAATTTAAAAGGCAAATTAAGTTTAGCCCATGAATTAAATTCATGCATTCATTAATATTAGAACACATTCCATGTGTTCTAAATTTAACCTATTCTCCATGAACTCTAGATGAATAAACTCAGTTTATGAAGGAAAGAAAGTATATATTTTGGAAAGGTCTTCATTCAAAATAGTTCTGTTTTTAAGTTTTAGAACTTCAGGGGAAACTGTAGTTACTAGATGTAAAATGCATAAAACAAAACTAGAGATTATCTCCTAAGATGCTGAATAACTGATAAGCTACATATTGAATACCCTATGTGAGCCCTCTGACCCCCAGGAGTACACAATTTCTATAGAAAAACAATTACTCTAAACCCAAGGACAGCAACACAATTATTTCAAATCTTGATGTAAGAGCCACCTTTCTCAAAATGCTTTCTGGAGAAAATTCCCAAGAAATAATATTTACACCAGGAAAAAAGTCCAGCAATCTCTTACTTGATTAGAATTTCCTCAGAAATGCAAATGGCCTTCATAAGACAAGTGTTAACAGTAAACTTGCTTTGACTGAGTCATCAAACCTGGTTCCATCTTCTGGTTAGAAAGAGTCCACAGAGCTTTCACTAAAGTGTGAGGGTAGAGTAATATTGTTGACTCTCATCCTTAGAAAACAAATGCAAAAGGAAAAAGAGGAAACCTACTACTATTTTACAAAGGCTAGAACTATAGGCCAAGATCTGTGAAACTGTATGAAGATTCTTGGTGCTTATAAATTCCCTGCTTTGCTACCTGGTATTTATTTGCCTGTTCTGATAAGGTATCATCCATCCATCCACTCTTCAATAAATATTTTTTAAGCATTACTATATCCTGAGCACTGTGCTAGGCACAGGACCTACGTAACTCTCCCAGTCCCTTACATAAACTTCTCCAGTGAAAGAGACATTAAACAAGTCAATGTACAAATATAAGCATAATTACAAACTGTACTAAGTGACAATAGGAAAGGAACATGAAACAGACAAGGGAGACATACTTTAGATTACTTTTATTTAGAATTAACATTTAAGCTGAGACCTAAAAGATGAGTAAATTAGTCAAGCTATAAACATATGGTAACAACAGATCCATGTTTTAGGAAGATAGTACTGCTAACGGCATAGAAGACAGATTAGAGGTCAGTTAAGAAAGGAGTAGTCAAAGTGAGATAAGAATCCAGACAAAAGTACTTAAGGTAGAGATGACAAGGAAGAGCCAAACACGGAAAACATTCAGAGGCAGGATGAATAGGTATTGATTACTGATCAGGTAAAGAGTGTTAAGAGAAAGAATCAAAGTATTTGCCAGGATTCTAATTAGCGTAGGCAACTGGAAAGGTAGAGTGAGAATAACAGACAGGGAACACATAAAGGAAGAACAAGCTTGGAAAGGAAAATATGTTTGGTTTTTGCTGCATTTAAAATACTGAATAAATATTCATGTGGAGATATCTGACATGCAACTCTGAAAACAAATAGTCAGGAAAACAGCCAGGCTAGAAAACAGGTCTGGAGTCATCTTCACAAAAGTGAAGTAAGTGATACCTTGGGAATGGAGGAATCACTGAGAGAGCGCAGAAAGAGAAAAAAGATCAAGAAAACCTTAATCTATATTTGAAGGCCTAATAACAAACAAAAGCCACCAGTTAGAGAGAAAGTATCAAAGTTCACAGGAGCATCAGTTCAATAAACATTTACCAATATCCACTACATTCTAGGTACTATGCTAAATATTCAGGGTGTAAAGGCAAGACAGAAGAATTTCTCCTCTTAATAAACATATAATCTAGAGAAGAAACACAAATACATTATTTTAAGAGATTTACAGGGCACTATAAAAACAAAGAAGGGTGAAATCCAGGAAGTCCCTCACTGATGGGAGGCTTAAACATTAAGTTATGCAAAAAAAATGTTAGTAAAAGAAAACCGGATGAAATCAAGAGAATGCTCCCAGACTTCTAGAACACTGGTAGGATAACTAGTATGGGAAAGAACTAGAATAAGCCAGGACAGGCCAAAGTGATTTAAACTGGAAAGGGTAGAGTTATTCTTAGAAGAAAATAAGGGGCAATGGAGATGAGACGAGAACAGGAATTTTTGATAGAACGTTTCCAAGCATTGTGGGAAGTATTACAGAAGACAGACTGAGAGAAACTGTAAACTACATTAGGATTTGGGAAGAAAGGTGGGTAAAGACAATTTGTATGTAGTTTGCTGTGTTTTATGTTATTGTATATTTCTATTTCCTTAGGAGATTTTAATAAAATAGTAAAGTTTGTTACTTTCCAAAGGTATCTGGCTTATCTGCTTCTTTTGAATGCAATACCATGCCAAGACTAGATCAAAGTGACCCAGTTATAAGTGACCGTGAACATCTGAAAAAGGTAAATTTTTAAAAAGCATTAATGGTTGCATAGAGGTCAAACATGATGTAAAGCAAGAAGGCACTTGATTTAGCACTTACACAGTCATTGGTGACCTTCAAGTGAACTTTCAGTAGAAATGTAAAGGTAGAAAAAAATAACAGATGATTCACAAGTAAATGATATAGGCATGCTCTATATTGCACATTCATTCATTCAAGAAATATTTACTGAATGCCTACTATGTACTGGGAACAACCTTAGGCCTTGGGGAACCAGTGGTGATTAGGACATAGATCATTTTTCTTTTTTAACTTACAATGTAGAAATTTAATATTACACATACAAAGATCAAAGGCAGAATGATGGATTAACTTAGTGGATAAATTACATCATTATGATGTATATTCTTTCTATGATTTTTCTCTGCCTACATGTATATTGATCGTCTTATGCTAGTTCTATTTATTTTCCCAAAATGACAGCCAAAATTTTAGATGTAACAAAATCCCACAAAAGGAGTTTTATTTTTCCTCATCCTTTACATGTTACCAGTGAGAATGATAATTTTTTCTAGAATTTCCCCATAGAACTTCCTCATGTCTCTTGAGCCACAATTCTATCATATATTTATACCAGTGATCGGCATAAAAACCAAACAGCCATCACAGGTTTAGCTGGGCAAAATTATGCCAAAAGTATGCAAATTTTGAAATATATGACCATTTCCTAAATCTGGCTATCTGATGCCTTAGCAGAACTAGAGTTCAGGAAACAACAACAAATAGAATGAGAAATGCCTATCAGGTCTACTTTATCTATCATAAAATAAAATATAGGTTCTATTTCATTCTGCAATTCTTCTCTATGCAAGCTGACACTTGACAGGTACAACTGCTTTGCATTGACATATCACTTAGGAAATGAACCTTCTTTTAAAAGGGAGATTCCTCTTCCCCTCCATTCATGGTTTTTCTAAGTCATTGAAGATTTATCAGATAAATTATGAGCATGTTATGTGATTCCAAATTAACAAGTATGAATCTTACTAGTGCAGGACTTATAACTCTAGTTTAACTGTTAGTTTATTGATCATGAGAAAACACAGACCTCTCAAGAGTGTACAGTCTGATAGAGAAGGCAGGCAATGAAATAAACAACTACAGCATTGTAGAATCAGTGCTAAAACAGGTGTATGAGAGCACACGGAAGTTTGACAGAATAGATGGCAAGAACTAGGCTGAAGGCAGTATGGAAGAGTTATTTTTTGGCTGAAAGAAATTTGAACATGTTACTAGTTGAGGGAGAGGAACTAGTAGTCAGGGAGACAGAAGATGAGGAGAGGAAAGGAGAGGAGGGTTGTTGGAGGAAGTTCCAGAGAAGCAGACAGACAAGAGTGGGAGTGCTGGAATTGGAAAAGAACACCTCTTCCTCCAAAGAAGGAAAAGATAAAAAATAATTCTGATGGGAAAGGTAAGCATAAAGAAATGTTCTCTACTTTCTGCTATGACATTGACAAGACTGACTTTTTATCAAGGAAACAAAAATGGGATAGGAAGCTTAAACACAATGTAAAAGTTTTGAAGCAGATAATGTGAGAATTGGATATATTAAATGAACATGAATCAACTTCAATTCTTAAGATTATACAAATGATGAAAGAGGCAATCAACAATTGTAGGCTTGCTTTGTTTGGATCTAGAAGTGGAACATGAAGTAGAAGGTGAGTTACCATTTTACAGAATTCAATAGGCATGAATTAAATGAAGGAAAATCGTAAGAATTATCAAAAATCACTAAGTGCACACTCACATATATGCAATTATTTATGAATTAATGTGGCACTCCTGTAAGTTTGAACTTGTAACTATTATCAATGCAGGCTAGAAGGTTCACATAAGACAGGCAAGAGACACCATGAATAACAGAAATGAAGATGAAACTCACAGGTGAAAAAGCTACAGAGATTAGATGAGGTCACAGAAAGAGAAATAAAAGCAAAGGTAGACTGTGGACTAATGATAAGCCCAAAGATAACTGATATGTTCCTGCCTTCCTTTGACATTCTCTTAGCACCTACTGTGTGCCAGGAATACTCTGAAACATTGGCCATACAAAGAAAAGACAGGATGTTTGCTTATAAACTCAAAATATGTTCAAATACCCAAAACCTAATGTTTAAAAAAAAGAAAGCTTCCCTGAGTTTTGTTACTCAAAACTACATATTTTTAATAAGAAAAATAATACCATAGTAGATTAGCAAATTCTTGAAAAAATTAGCAAAAGGGGCTGACAAAAAAAAAAAATCCAGCCGATTACAGGCACATAAGATAATGATATGCTTTAACTTAACAAACTGCTGTGTATCTTAGCTTTATCATCTGACTTTTCACTAAACAGTTGGATTAATGCCAACAAAAGGCAACGAACATCAAATGGCAAAGCAAGATAACCAGAAACTAAGTGCTGAAAGTTTTAAAAAGAAATTAAAACAAATTTTAGTGATCACTACAACAGTAATATTATTTATTGTACTCTTCCTTGAATGAGGTATTCTACTAAGTATACTACATACATCATTAAAGTGTTATAAACTCTCACAACAAACATAAAGTAGTTTTTATTACACTTACAGACAAGAAAATTGAAGCTTAGAAAGATTAAGTAATCTGTCCAAACCACACAGCTAATAAGCAAAGGAACCAGGACTTGCAGTCAGGTGTATACAACTCTTGAAAATGCATGCTTTAACCGCTGTATGATCCTGCTTCCCAAAAGAATGGAACGATGCCAGACACATGATGAACACTTGGCAGTGTCTGTCACTGAAGGAATGAACGGCAGGACATAAAGCAGCTATTCTGCAATAAGCCCAAATGTGGGAAGCACAAGAAAGGCAGAAATAATACTTGAAGGATTCACTAAATCACCAACTCAAACTGTGCAGCATAATTGGGGATGTCTGGAAAATAGCAGCAACTGACAGACTGACCTAATACGCTACTACAGGAAATGTAATGGCTCTCTCTCAGTGAAAACTTTAGGCTGTGTATGACTCTACAAATCCAAAGTTGGGGACGGCATCAGGCAGCTCAGAAAAGAAATGCAGATACTGATAAAAAGACTATTTCTCACATTTTCTCAGTATGGAAAGGATTACTGATAGTGCATGAACCCAAGAGTCAAGACCAAGGGATGTCTTTAATTCTCTCACTTTTAAAAGTGAAGAAAAGCATATGAACTGGAAAACTTACTACATTCTAGGACTGTTTTTAAAAGACTCCTACTAAGAAATTACATCTATTGGGCCCAGGCCATGTTTTATGCCACTGACTATGCCACCATGATCACAAATAATAGGACCAGTAGAGAGCATCTGTCCCAAGATGCACCAATGTATAGATTGGAGATATGCCCAAACCAGGCTTCTTCACATTAGGAAATGTGTCTAATTGAACCAATCACATTTTCTCTTATAGAAGTCTGAACTCAAATTACATGGAGAGAAAAAATAGCAGAAAGACATAGCAGGCAGGCAGCAAAAATAGGGGGCAGTTATAAACACACTGAGAAAATAGAGAGGGAGATAATTCATTTTTAAAAAGTAAAAGCAGAATCTAAAAAGGGTTAAAAGCAGCAGAGAAGCAATACTTCTTGCTGCACAGTGGGAAACACCTAATAACTAGAGTTGCATTAATTTTTTTCTAGATTTCATAACATTTACTTAGTTGAAATCTGTATGATAAAACCAAGTTGTAAAATCAAAATTCTTATTTCTGTAAGGCCTGGCAACTCCTATCTCTCATATTTCCCTATATAAAGCCTTCTATTAAACCTCCCTTTAATAGCTATAGACTAAGTAAAAATTCTGTGTTTGTAACAAAAAAAAAAAAAAAGCTTAACATAATATTTGTGTATAATAGGCAATGGATGCACATGCATTCACACACCCGTAATTACATGGCATGGCAAGCTGGATGGTGGCTAGCAATCCAAGGATTGCTGAGTCTTACGCCTACATTGTAGTGTCCCTGGTTTGGACACTGTGTTTCTTAGCCCTAGTCAACTGCACTGGAAAGACAGGGCTTCAAAGTATCCTAAACCTTAAAATTTAACAACTCATATCATTACAATTTCATACTTAGAGATTTAAAAGGCAGTTACAGAAAACAAAACCATCTCCTTGAGAAGTTTCTTGTGCTTATGTAGGTAATTCTATATCTGAATTTCAAGGCAAATAAGTGAATCTATCCTCTTAGAATCACAATAAAATAGCTTACTAATACAGATGGTCAAGCAAAGGACAAACCGAAAATTAGAAATATGTTTCCTGGAAAGTATAAGTTTGAAAATTACTCATAAATGTCCTAAAACGTGTTTTCATTTATCTTTGTGAGCCCTATTAGTTTATATTATCTCCTCAAAATCTGCCCAAAGGAAAGGAGAATGAAGGTCAAAAATTCTCAAACATCGACAAATGACCAGTACATTGCACTCCAAGGAACTCAATAAATAGCTAATAAGCAAAATGGCATGAAAATGGCATGGCTAGTATCTTCCTCCCTAACAATTTTTGTATCAAAAATTTAAGAAAATTATATAAAGATCTCATCCCTACATGTTTTTCCATGTAATTAAACCACTTGTACACATTGTGCTAGTGTTTCACTCTACTGGGTTTGTTTGTTTGTTTGTTTGTTTATTTATTTGTAGAAGTATTCCTTGCTGTTTCTGATCCAGACTAAAAGCTAGTCACAAGTAGCTCGTACTATGGGGTTCAGATCTACCAAAGCACCTGTCTACTCAAGAGTCTCAACTGTCTTAAAAACACTTTTGCACAGCTGAGGAATAAGTCTGCCTAAAAGCCACAGTTCCATTTCTCAGAGCTAATTTATTTTTAGGGTAATCCCACATATAGAAAGGATTAAAATCCAATATTCAAAACCTGAGTTGTAATAAAATACTGGTGTCATAATTTCTCATGTGAACTTAACATTGTTACATACTCTTGTATTGAAAGCATTACCAGGCCAGGTGCAACTGCTTATGCCTATAATCCTAGGGGTGGCCAAGGCAGGTAGATCATTTGAGCTCAGAAGTTCCAGACCAGCCTGAGCCAAAGCAAGACTCCATCTCTACTAATGTAGCAGAAAAAAAAAAAAAAAAAGCAGGGCATTGTGGCAGGTGCCTATAGTCCCAGCCATTCAGGAGGCTAAGTCAAAAAGATCACTTAAGCCCCAAGATCTGAGGTTGCTGTGAGCTATGACACCATGGCACTTGACCCAGGGCAACAGAGTGAGATTGTCAAAAAGAGAGATACACACACACACATACATACAGAGATTACACAGAGCAGGACACTCAGATAGGACAAGTTATTACTGCTCAAGCATCCTAAATCAGGTTCTTTTGTTTATTTTGGTTTGGCTATTTTTTCAACCATAGCATTCTATTGGTTAAACATTACAAAGTTTTGTGTGCCAGGAATAAGCTCTAGAAACCTGACACAAGCATTTGAGTATCAGAAACATTAAGATGCTACACAGGTGTAAAAAGTCCCAGCATTTGATCTGAAGTTCACCCAAACCTAAAGCAAAGTATTTTCTAGTGATGCACTTTTAAACACTAAAATTTCTATAATTATCACCTTATCATTTAAAAAGCAAGATCAAGAATAGTCAGGTGTGTGGGCAAACTCAGCAGATAATTAACAGTACTAGGACTTTAGCTAAAATTTGGAGTACTGCCACTAATGACTACCACTGGCAGGACTGCCATTTCTTTTTATCTTTTCATAACACATTCACCAAAGAAATTCCTGACTCACCCCAAATTGTACTCTCCTGAAGAATCTATTCTTTAACTGAATGCTTTCAATTAAAGAATAGTACTATAAAACTACAAGTTTTATTTTATGAGAGTATTTAAGCAATGTTATTCAATTAATGTTTCATGTCAACATTTTGCACATAGCCAAAAATAAAATGTAATAAAAAAAATTCAAATAAATTCCACATTTGAATATGCTATACAAGTCATTTATGATAATACCTAACATTCAGTGTAACATGCCAAACACTGTTCTCAGTGTATTACCTGTATTTTTCATTTTATCTTCTGAACAAACCTATGAGGTAAGAAATATTATCCCCATTTTATAGGTGAAGTGACTAAGGTGCAGAATGCTTAAGTAAACCTTCACAAGGTCACAAATGAAATGATTTGTGGATTAAAATATTTCACCAGTTAATCTAACTCCAGATCATTACTTTAAGCTGACATTTAAGATAATGTAGTGAACGTGCTCTGCAAGTGGTAAAATGTGCTAATGTAAGGTTGCACTGACACAGGCTCTGTTGTCAAATCTAGTGTCGAGTCTCCTACTATGTGAACCTGAGTATATCACTGAACTTGTCCAAGCTTCAATTTTCTATCCAATAAAATAATAAAAAAAAAAAATGAAGAAACAGCTCTTACTTCATAGGGTCATTGGGTCAGATCAGGGACATTAAGCAGGTAAAGATCTAGTGTAGTACCTGCCATACAGCAAGCACTCCACAAACATTATTATTGGCCATTACTAAGAATTATCTTTATTTTCATAAATAGTTATCTTAGTATTGGTGGAATTTTATAAAATAAGTGAAATCCATCAATATTGAGAGAATAAAAGTTTATAAAATTAAGTCCCAAAGTATAGGATAGCACAATTTTGCAATGGAAAAGGTTAGTACTTGCTTTAATATTATCAAACATTTATTTAAAGTACCTGGATATGGCAAATATCTTCATGAAGATGTATAACCAGGCACTGTACAAAAGTATTAAATCATAGTCCCTGACTCAAAAATACACAATAAAACAAATTAATTCTGCTGAGTGGGCACAAACAGCAAAACCTCCAACTTTGAACATTTTCTTAACCAGATCCACCTAGCGTCTTTTGTTAAGTACCACCCCAACTTGTGTTGTAGTGGCAAGAATATGTAAAGGAAGAAGTTTGAAAATCATAATCCTCTCAAATACAGTATATAGTAATAAAGATTAAGGAAGAAATGAGCTACGCTTTTCGTAATCTTACGTTCTTTTCTCCCCAAACATTCTAACTATCTTGGTCCTAATGTTGGTTAATTAACCAGAAGAGAAAAAGGCAAAATAAGAGCTGGAAGTGCAGAGCAACAGGGTACAGAAACAAATTGTGACAGGAGGAATGAATTGGAAAGTCAGAAGAGCCAAAACAACTGTACGCAAATTTAAGTGAAACCCATTTTTATTGTGCATTTTACCATTTGCTTAATGTCTTAGAAATCAAACTAACAGATGTTCCTAAAATTGCTGATCCTTACTCCTTTAAGTCCAAAGGTTTCCTTTAGCTCTTAACATCAAAGGGAGGGGAATGGATAGCATAGAGTACGGAAGGATTTTGTCTAATAGCGCAACCAACATCATGCTGCACATATCTTAGACCTCGGCTTCAGATCAATTAGGCAAGCCTTGGCTAAGTCATAATCCTAACAGTCTGTGAATTCCATTAGAAAAGTAAGTTTTACAACTCCAAACTAAGGATCTAGAATATTCCCAAGGGCTACTGAAGGAAATCTGGAAACCTAACTTCTAAAATTTTTAATAGCATTTGTACCTCATTTTCAGAGATCATGCTATTTGAAGAGAACTTTTGCAACTCCTCAATAGGGAATGACAGCCACTTATGCCTATCTCCATATGTATTTGCCATAGTATCTATAATGACATTCCCCTTTTACATAGATAGCCTCAAACCACAGCAAAACCACAAACCTCCCTAACACATCCACAGGCTCTTGAATGTAAACTGAGTAGAATAGCCTATTGACCATAAAGCAATATAACAAATACATTTTCCTTTAAAAAGGTGAAGCTATTTTTCAACAATAAAAGCAATCTGTGGCAACCAAGAACAGCAGAAGAAGGAAAAAAAAAAACTAAGGATGGGTGTCAAAAAAAAGGTGTACACATTTTACACATCTTAAAGAGATGTTACCTTTTACTTTTTGAAACTGAATTAAAGGTACTATTATTGGTCAAGTGTATCTAGAAATGCTACACACATCCATTTTTACTTGCAATTCATATACTTTTTTGGGAATGATCAATTTTACTTCCAACAAGATCTCTTAAAATGTGTATTTTTTTGGCACCCCCAATATATATTCTTCAAAGGTTTTCTTCTTAAAGTAAGGAGTAGGGGGAAGGGGTTGGAGGTGTAGGGAATTGAGATATACACCAAAAAATGGTGGCTGTGTATACAAGGCACATGGTTAGCCATACCTCACCCAGTTCTCACTTGCACTATCCAAACTTACAAAGTTGAAGCTATACCTATTACTGTTTCTCCTCCTCCACCACACTTAGGAATAGAAAGTATCTTTAGGAAGAAATATAAGTTGAATTCTATAGAAAAATTCAATTGATCAAATAGCAACAAAGGTAGATAAAATTTATAGCCAGAGATAGGTTTTAATATAAAATAAGCAGTTTCTCATGACTTTAACTACTTCTTGCTAGAACAATAAAAAGTCACCTTAGTATTTGTTTATACAGCCTACATGTAGAAAAGCTACTGGCACAAATTGCTTAGGCCTCTTCTCAAAAGCCTCAAGCCTAAGCCTCTGAAATAGCAAAGGTTGAGTCAAAATAAAACAAACAGCAAGGATAAAGACCAGAAAGGAATAGGAAGAACAAATATTTGCTAGTAACTTCTTGTTTGTTGCACCTTTCTGAACTAGTCCCCAGTTTAGCCTCTAACTTTTACATCTGTGATGATCCATTAACTTGGCTATTATGATAAAATGTCCCCAATCTCTCTAGGCCTAATTGAGGGAAGTCCTGGCAAAGTGCTATTTGTTTCTACATGACCCAGATGAAATCTTTTGAAAGCCCCTGGAACTCTCATTTTCTTCTTCTAAATTCCTATGCTTTGGCCCTAGAATTATTTCAGAATAGACATACTGTGAATGGTCCTGTGGAAACAGGTGAGTGAAACAAGGGAATTTCAGCCATTTGGGCTCTGCTCCTGCAACATCAGGCAACTTTTCTTTCTTTCCTACAGCATTTAACAAGTAAGCAGAGAAAAAAGGCTGAAATACATATGAGAGAATGCTGAAAAAAGCTACCCTAAGCTTTTTAGGAATCCTCATTATCTTTTTACCAGTTAAGGTACTCAGTCTGAAAAACATCTTTGGAATCTATCTTGTGTATAGGAATGCATAAAAGATAACACCTTGCAAAAGTCAAACATACAGGTTTAATAAGTGCAACTATAAGATGGTTTGTAAATGAAATAACCACCTACACATTTAGTTCCCTAAATATATTATACTATTAGTCATTAAAGTTAGACCTACAAGTACAAATTTTCCATAGTGGAAAAGTAAATTTGTTTTTAAATTAAAGAGAAATTATTACTCTATTTTTTAAAAATAAAACTGACAGGATATAATTCAAGTGTAGCTGCTCATAGTCACTGAATAAGTTTAAATTTGATAATAAAACATTTAAGTTTCAACCAATGCACCTTTGCTGAAGCACATTTAGCTGAAATAACTTCGACTCTGGTTTATTTCCATCACATATAGTACATTTTTTCCAACAAGAGCATGTACATTCAATATAGAACATTTCCAGCAACAATTACAGTCTTTCTAGTTTCCTTTCACAGTATATTTTAGTGCAAAGCACTGGGAAGGGTAAATGTTTTTCTAGCTATAGAATCATTTTATTAAGACCTTATGGATCTTCAACATTTTAAAATTTTATACAAAAGTATAGATGGACAGGGTCCCTCCTAAGTACAGGTATGAATCTATATAAAAACATGGTATATTTCCTGCTGTACCTTTTAAAATTATAATTTGACACAAAATCTAAAAAATAAAATAGTCCCTAAAAAGTATAAAATATTGATACACAAAAACCTCCCCAAAATTTCATAAAGATAGATGTACTTCTGTTTTTCCTAAAATCTTGATTACAAAAATGCACAAGAATTCATTATTTTCTAAGTTTTACAGTAGGAATCAAATATTATCTAAAGTGGTCATTTAAGATTTTTCTTGGGAGAAAAAAATTAGGGTTTACACCCGCATTTTCCTTTTTTTAGCAATATTTAAAGAAATAAACTACTACCATAAGAAGTGGTTGTGCATGGATTGTCTGCATCCATAAAATATCAGCAAGCTATATGCTACCTTCATATTAAATTAGTAAATGTGTGTCCTTTAAAAAAAAAACTGAAAAGGTTGCATCTATCATTAAAGTGCTTTGTATAAAACTTAAAAATAGGGGAATGTTTAATCTTCATAAAAACTTCAGATGTTTAGAAATGAAAAATGTAATGATCCATGCATAAAAATAAACTGAAACTTTTCTGTAGTATATATTTTAGAATGAAACTTCCAAACACTTAAGTGCTGTAGAGAACAAGTTAGAAATAAATGGATGAAAAAATTATTACAAATATTTAGTAAGCTAAATATTTATAATGTGTTGGTACTAATTTGTCTTTTTTCCTAACATACACTCAACTAGAAAATCTTATTTCTGTACAATCCAGATGAAAATTTCATTAAATAAAGTAAAACAAAACTAAAATCACTAAGATAGTTGTCAATTAAAAAGGTTTTGTCAATTAAAAATTGATATTTTCTCTAGGTTGATGATCCTTTTAGTCAACCAGCTGCTTGGAAAATAAAATTTGCAACATTTTTGCAGAAATTATAGACCAAATACACAACGTCAAGGGGTGGTTAGCTGATGAACTGTGATGATGGTATGTAATGTCACAGCTACTTGAAAGTACTGGAATAGGCAGTGCCTTAAAAACAAGTGGTTAGATGGTTATTATTTTAGTCAGCAAACAGCAGTTACAGTTGAATATTTATGAAAATGTTTTTCTTTTTTTTTCTCATAGTACCATTTGAAGGCGTTTAGTGGTTCTAATACCAATTTAAAGTCTTTCCACAAAAATGAACTCCAAACCTTTTCGTACATCACTTGAAGTTATCTGAGGAGAAATGGGAATAAATGAACACTTTTGAGTTTACCAATAAAACCTTGTTTTTAAATTATACAACAGTAAATGATTTCTAAAGGATGGTTTTATCTCAAGTTTTCCACACAAATACAACAATGTGTGATAATCAAACCATAACATTTAACCTACTCAGCACTCAAAACTAAGTATGTTGCTTTAGAATCTGAATCTCAAACTAACTTAATATTTATTAAATACATTAAATGCCTAATACAAAGAACAATGGTACTGAAGGTAAACTTTTAAAATATATATAGACTTGCAAAAATTAAGTATAGGGAGTTCACTCCTTATCTTGTGTTGTATTTTAAAAGTCTAACATTTGTTCTAAAACTTTCTTTAAAAAGTTAATCTCTTTCTTTCTTCCAAACAAGAATTTTACTTTTCTTATGATGATAACCACAAAAAAAATCCCTAATTAAAATTAACTATGTTAAAATTAATAATATTAACTATGTTGAAATGATCACCAAAAAGTTTATTAAACAGAAAGGGAAAAAATAAGATTATCTGGGACCTAAATAATCACTATTTGCAATAGTAACTAATACACACTCCCAAGGGGAAAAAAAAAATCTAAACATTTGTTTACCAACTTTTCCCCTTTGCCTGGAAGCACTATGTCAAAAGTAAATAATAAATGCTAATCATTCTAAATTCAATTTGGGGATTTTTTTTTCAGAGTGCAGCACTTTATTTAGCCGTCACAGATTAATTTTTACAATAATTACAGTCCCTCAAAAATGTTTTTCCTATAATTATCGCCTTCACAAATTCATTCTAATATATTTAACTTTCCTACAATGCATTAATTAGTAGACTAAGTCACTGAATCAAATTAAACCTGTGCAAAGTTAGTTAAACAGAAGACTTCTATTGTAAACATAAGCCAATATAAATGTATATATTTTACAACATTAAAAGAAAAGCACTGACCCTGTGCCATCTACCTATAACTACATTGCATTGTCCTGTGGAAAATAAGTTCTGAAGTTAACTTTTGTTCCCAAGCCACTGGAATAAAGGTCACTGAAGAGGTAAATGCAATATGCACATTACTCTTGCAGTTCCCATTGCCATAAAATGTATGGAAGCAAATGTGTTAAAATGGAACCAGCTATAAATTATGGTCAAATGATTTTTTTTTTTAGTTCGATGGGGGGAAAAAAGCAAAACTCTGTAACTGTTCCTCACCAGACAAGAGCCTTAGATCTTGTACTTCGGCCTTTGGTTTTGTTTCCTTCAGGTGAATTGGAAGCATTTGCCTTATGAGTTTTCTTATGATGTTCAAGATAAGTCTTTTTGGCAAATGCCTTTCCACATTTATTGCATCTGTGAAGAGAAAAGTTTTTTGTGACTTTTACTTCAATACCGACGTCAGCTACTTCATACTTTTTACTAGGAGAGTTAGAAGTGCCATCATGTTTTGAATCACTATGTTTTGCTTCGTCCCTCGAAGGGCCTCTTTTTGCCACTTTATTTAGAACAAAATCAATTGGCTTTTTTATAGCTCTGATCTCTAAACTGGCTGTTATTTTCCCAAGATAACGAGATGACTTTTTATGAACCACAGTTATATGTCGTATCACATCACGTTTCCGGCGAGTTTCATAAGTGCAAAGAGGACACTTGTAGAATTTAACATAAATGTTATTTCCATCTGTGTGCAACTCAATGTGTTTAGTCAAGTTCTGTTTGGAAGTAAACTGACGTTTACAAAGTTTACAGTAAAGTTGCTTAAAGTCAAAGCCAGCTGAAAGTTTTGGTTTCCTGGTTTTCTGCTGGCCACCTGCAGCCGATGGACTAGTTGATTTAGGGCTTTCAGAGTCTTGTTTAACTTTATTTTTCTGTGCTGCCGGTGTGTTCTTTTTTTCATTTGAATGATTTGTTCCCTTTAATTCATTCTGTGGAGAATGGGTAATGGAAGGGGGTGAAGATTCTACAGAATCTGCTGGTTCAACTTTAACTTTTATTTCTGAACTGTTGGCAGTATTATTAGGGCCTTTCTCTCTTTTAGAGTTTGTTCCAGAAAGAGTTATCTTGTGGACAATTTGCATATGTCTTTTAAGCATTATTTGTGAACTATATTTCCTCTTGCAAAGGAGGCATTTGCATGCAGTTAAATTGTATTCAGCCTTTGAAGACGACTTTTGTTTTCGAGTCTTAAAAGATTTTTTAGGAGAAACAGAATCCAGGAACAAAGGTTGCCCAGGCTTTGTTGCTATATCAGGAGTAATTGAATCCCTCCTCAGTCCTCTATGAACTTCATCAAAATGCCTCCTTACATTCGCTTTTGTAGCAAATGATTTACAACATACTGGACAACTCCTACTTAATGGAACTAGAACATTCTTACTGCGTCCTTTGGAGGACTGGTTTGGATTCTTTCGTGTCTCAATGTACTTTTTTAGTTCTTCCATCTTTTTCTTATGGACTTTTCGAATGTGACGGCGAACACCTCGTCTAGAATTGAATTCTTTTCTACAAAGACAACATATCAACTGGTGACCAAAATCAGAATTGTCAGAAGTTTCCAAGTCAGCCTGTGATTCCTGAGGTTGTTCATCAGATGCAGGTACAACTTCATCTGCAACAATCTCAACAGGAGGGGGCTCTATAGTTTCTACCTCTGTATCTGTAACTGGTACTGTTTTAGACTGTTCAGCACTAGTTTCCTGTATTTGAACTTCAGTTTGTTCCAGGGTACTGCTTGAGTCTGTGACTTCAGTAGGATTATCAGTCCTTGAAATATATTGAAACACTGCATTTTGATTAGTTTCTATGGGTTCTAGCTTAATAATATATTCTCGTTTGTCCACACTTGGATATATGGCTTCTAGGAGATCATTTATGGCTTGGCTTTGCTTATCATTTACATCAGGAAGGTCTGTTAAGAAAAAAACAACATTTTAATCTGATATAATTAGCCTGCTCTAGCCCTCTAATATTTTAAGGTGTATTATGAACTTCTACCTTAAAATTTATTATATCACTAGTTCATGTTTATTTTTATAAGAGCATCATTTCCTTTTCAGTATTCTAAGAAGATAAAAACTAGTATTAATTAAATTAAAATTCCCTTTAATTTAAATTCTTGCCAAGATACACAAATATTAAGGAATAGGCATAATCTAAAGAGCTACTGCTTTTAAGTGCTCTTAACATAAAATACATAAACACTTATGTATCCTAAACAATAAAAATGATACTTCATATTTTTAGTCTAAAAATTTTAGACTAGCAATGGCAACTCATAACCCAGGATGGAAAAAAAGTGATTAGAAATGTAACAACATAAATAAAAATGATGGTTTTTCAAAAACATAACAGCATTCCTATTAACTTAATCTACATTTACTCTCATTTAGTCTATTTAAACATTTTATGGAAATGAAAAAGATTTATGAGCAAATACATAAACATTAATCACATGATGTATAGAAGTATTTCCTAAACTCAATCCTGTTACATCTTCTAACATGACACAAATTTACTAAAACAAATGATTAAAAACTATAGATGTAGTCCCAGAATAGAGCTAGTTTTATTTACTTGCACAATAATTATGCCCTCTCTAGGCAACCGAACTATAGGCAAACCTATGGTAACAGACTGCCCTAACACTGGTTATGCTTCTACATAAACTCTAAATCTAGCTACAAATCTAGCAGCAAATCTGGTATCTACTTAGAAATCAAGAAATGAGACTCAGTGTACTCAATATTAATACAAAACCAACAGATGAACAACTGTACTCCCACAGGAGAGAAAAACACAACTACATCCAAATGGAGTGGAGAGGAGGAAGGAGTGAGAAGGGAGAGGGAAGGAGGGAATAGATTTTAGTGTGCTACCCACCACCTAACAAGAGGCACAAGGTAAAAGTATATACAGCATGGCTTCTGGGTGAAGGGTTCAACTATAACTTGGACTCAACCTAACAAATGCAAACGAATGTAATCTAATTGTTTGTACCCTTATATCAACCTGAAATAAAAAATAAGATACCTTTTAACCCTTAAAAAAAGAATATGCATAAAATAATACATATAAGAAAAACTTTCATATTTCTACAAATGAGTATTGCCAAGCTAAGAAGAGTAATAATCTAGCAAATCCATTTATCTATTTCACTATATAAATCAACTCTACAATTAGAATAGCAAGAGAATAACTACCAAAAAAGAAGCTGATTTTTTTTTTTTTTTTGTAGAAACAGAGTCTCACTTTATCACCCTCAGTCGAGTGCCGTGGCGTCACACAGCTCACAGCAATCTCCAACTCCTAGGCTTAGGCAATTCTCTTGCCTCAGCTTCCCACATAGCTTAATTGGGTGGCACCTGTAGTTCAGTGAGTAGGGTGCTGGCCCCATATACAGAGGGTAGTGGGTTCAAACCCAGCTCCAGCCAAAGTGCAACAAAAAAATAGCTGGGTATTGTGGCCGGTGCCTGTAGTCCCAGCTACTTGGTAGGCTGAGGTAAGAGAAATCTCTTAAGCCCGAAGAGAGTTAGAAGTTACTGTGAACTGTGATGCCACAGCACACTACCGAGGGCAACATATTGAGACTCTGACTCAAAAAAAAAAAATAATAATAATAATGTTTTTCTGGGTTTTTTTTAGAGACAGAGTCTCACTTTGTCACCCCAGTTAAGAGTGGAGCAGTGTCATCACAGGTCACTGTAATCTCAAATTCCTAGGCTCAAGCAATCCTTCTGCCTTAGTCTCCATAGTAGCCTGAACTACAGATGCACCCCACTATGCTCAGCAAACTTTTCTATTTTTTGTAGAGACAGGGTCTCGCTCTTGCTTAGACTAGTCTTGGAACTCCTGAGATAAAGTAATTCTCCTTCCTCAATTCTTATACCCATGCCTCCCAAAGTACTAGGATTACAGATGTGAGCCATCATGCCTGGCTGATAAACTAATTTTCTACCAGTACTTTAATTAAATAGTTAATTAAAACAAACTAGAGACTGCCCTTTAATTTATATCTCAATGATAAAAAGAAATTAACAGCAAAATCAAACATTGCTAAAAAGAGTTTCTAGATAAAAAACAAAATGTTTGTTTCATCTATGCCCTATAACATACTTTAAGTCAGCTTCATTATAGTAATTAAAGCCATACTCTGTTATCTGGACACTGCATTTTATACCCATCCCAAAAAAGTTAAGTTGAAAAATACATAAAATCCACAATGCATCTATAGTATCAGACTGACAATGTTCTGTACCTTCTAAGTCCAAAAAAATGTTAAATCTCTAAACAAAAAATAATGAAGTAACATATTACTAAAATATTTTTTAAATCTCCACTAACTCTTTAGAGCAAGAAAATAACACCACTACACATACTGTTAACTTTATCATACAGGGTCAATAAACTTAATTCAATAAATAATCAGGTTCCATAAATTATATTAGTCAACCTGCCTTTGTCATAGAAAGCTATTTTGGATCCCAAGTTAGCCTGTGACAGACAACTTAATTTTAACAAAATGATGGATCAAAGAAATTGATTGATATAATCAATTTGAGAACAAAACTATAATCTTCAAATCAAGACCTAGAAAATGCTAGAGAGATTAATACAGATTTTATAATGTTCTCCACCATTCCCAAGAAATCAAATAATTTATTAATTCTTTGTTCTTTATTTCCAATCTTCTCATTAACTTAAGGGAAATCTAAGTAAGTGATCAATTATATCTGGTAACAAGCTATGAAAGAAGTAAAAAGTAATATAAACTATATGGTTCACATAAACATTGAAAAACAATATCCAATATTTTAAAAACAAAGAAATTAACTCTTAATCTAACCTCTTACATGATATCCTTAGGAAAAGTGGAAAGTACTGATAGGAAAGTACCTAAGAAACTGAATATAATACTAAGTCAAGTATTTCCTTCTATTCTCCATCATCTAATTTTCTGTACTAAATTTCATACTGGTTTAATACAAATGTATAGATATAGTATAAGAAAACTGTAAAAGACATAACTAAATATATGAAAAAAACTTACTGTCATCCATCTGGAGACTCGGTGGGCAGTAGAATTTTTTATGGGTAATTAAATTTGGTAATCCTCTGAAGAGACTGCGGCACAATTTACATTCAAAAATAGTGTCCACATCTTTTAATAAAATATGCTTAAGTTGTTTAGTTCCTGAAGGAAAAAAGAAAGAAAAATTTGACACAAAAGTTACTTTTAACATGCATTTTTTTTTTTTTTTTTTTTTTTTTTTTTACATAGCCTTAATTTGTGCCTCTGGGTAGAGTGCAATGGCATCACAGCAACCTCCAACTCCTGGGCTCAAGCGAGTCTCCTGCCTCAGCCTCCCAAGTAGCTGGGACTACAAGCACCCGCCACAATGCCCGGCCATTTTTTGGTTGCAGCCATCATTGTTGTTTGGCGGGCCCAGGCTGGATTCAAACTCGCCACCTTAGGTGTATGTGGTTGGCATCTTAGCCACTTGAGCCACAGGCGCCAAGCCTAACATGCATTTTTAAACTCAGCAACTACTGCTGACAATCTAAAAGCAGTTACTCTTTGATAACAAAATACAAGCATTGCCAATTTCTACCACAGTATATTTAGAACTAAGTTATGAACTAAATTCTAAGTAAAATCCTACTATCATTTGAACATTAAGACAGCAAAAACAGATGCCCTTTTGCCACTACAGCAGCTAATCAATTCTTAGGCTATCCCAAGGCAGTGGTTCTAACATCTGCTCAATCATTACAATGAGCTGAGAATAAAGATGTATGCAATCCTCCCCTGGAGATTCTGACTCAACAGATCTGAAGTAGGGCAAAAAAATTAAATGTTTCCCATCACTCTCTGCCAAATTGTTTGGCTAGTTCTTTCAGCTCTTTTCTGCATTAGGAAATGAAGTTCTTCAATACATTTTCCCCTGACTCCTTAAAGAAGCTGAAACTGTATCATAGGATTGCCCATGACTTTTCTATTTAAATTCAGCTCAAATTACTTCAGGTTATGGGCCAATATGGGATTATGGCTACTTAGTGTGATGACAGAAAATCTCTGTCCGTACTGAGAGATAATTGTGAATTCTCCTTAGGCCTCTTAATAGTACTATAAATGTATTCAAAGCATTTCTCCCTTAAAACACTTATCCCAACTGCAATTAACTAAGTACTGACATTAACTCTAGTTAAATGCCTGTCTTCTACTAGATTTTAAAGCCCAACGCAACCAAGAGCAAGACTGAATTATTTACAAGCACAAACTGTTCTGCTCTAATAATATTCGATAAGAATTTGTTGAAGAAATGCTACTGATCTAGGGAATTTAACCACCATGATGAAAGATCTTTAGGCAGAGGAGAATACATGGCCAACACCATCTAATCTTTAAATGAAAACATCCACTAAGAATAAAACAAATGGAAGGTCTTTTGCCTTTACAGGTCTTTGCCACAGCTAATTTAACAAAACTGATCTGCAGGGCTTTACTAATTAATGTGCCTTTAGTTTCCTCAAATAAAAGAAAAATGATAAAATATAGACTTAAGGAAAAAAACAAAGTGCCCCCCAAAATACCCTAAAGACTATTTATATACAAAATGTTCTGTCATTCAACAAACATTTGGCTATCTGTTAAGCTCTATGACTTAAATTATCTTAGTACTATAATATTTTAGAGTCTGTAAAATTTAAGTAGTTCAGACTCAATCTTTTGAAATCTGTTTACTTTTAATCTGGATGAATTTTATTATTATTTTCAGGATAGGTTAGCCCTCAAAATTCTACTGCCAAAAGACTGATTATCAGAACTTTACCATCTTTATATTCTGAATCTGGTATTATCTAGTTGTGTGATGTTAAAGAGCTATACAATATTTTCACTTTGGTTTATCTATCTTGTAAAACAGAACTAACCAAATCAAATCTATCTTATGAAATTATAAAAGAAAATATAAACCTAAATACCCCCAAAATTAAATTATATACCTAGGTTTCTACTAGAAAAAATGTATGTAATGAAATAATTTCTACCATTTTCCAAATGCAAAATGTTTACTCTACACCATTACACGATAGTAATACAAAATTAAAAAACCTAAGTTCAAAAAGGGTAAACTGATTATATAAATACTTTATCTAAGCCTCTATAATCAATCCATATGCAGTTCTCAGAAAATGTAGCTAAATATAATACTGTGGGGACAAAACAAGAAATTTTTTCACTTTGATTCTAAAATAAAAAACCTGCTAAACCCATACTACAGATTCAATTCTGCCTTTAAAGGTAATCAAAAAAGATTGAAGAGGAACACAAAAATAACCTGAACTGGGTTTAACTTAAAAATCCAACTTTTACATTGCTGGTGGGAATGCAAATTCATACGTTCTTTTTGGAAAGTCATCTGGAACACACTTAGAGATCTAAAAATAGACCTGCCATTCGATCCTATAATTCCATTATTAAGTATATACCCAGAAGATAAAAAATCACATTACAATAAAGATGTTTGTATCAGAATGTTTATTGCAGCCCAATTCATAATTGCCAGATCATGGAAGAAGCCTAAGTGCCCATCAATCCACGAATGGATCAATAAACTGTGGTATATGTACACCATGGAATACTATGCAGCCCTAAAGAAAAACAGAGACTTTACCTCCTTCATGTTTACATGGATGGAATTGGAAAATGTGCTTCTTAGCAAATTACCTCAAGAATGGAAGAAAAAGTATCCAATGTACACATCCCTTTTATGAAACTAATCTATAGCTCTCAAACAAAAGATATAACTCAATTCTAGCCCAACAATATGGGGAGGGGGTGGGGAAAAGGAGGGGAGAAGGGCAGATGGGTGGTGGGAGGGTGACCGGAAAGATCACCTATATATCTGTCTAACAGGGGTACAAGTGATCTAGAACTAGAATAAAAATGTTTTAATACAATGACTAAGCAAATAACATGAAATTTATGTTAACCAGCTTGATGAAAGTATTTCAAATTGTATATGAAAACAGTACAATGTACCCCATGTTTGCATTAATGTATACAGGTATCAATTAATAAAAAAAAACTTCTTTTCTTTTTCCTCACATTATTATTTCACAACCTATTCCTCAGGCTCCGACTATTCACTGACGACTCTACTTCAGGAATTGCTCGTACGGTAATCATGGTAAAGTTTATACTGAAACCGTTTCTTACTCTTCAGCTCATGTGTGGGGCTTCATGCTGCTATAATGACTTTTACACATTTTCCTACAACCTATTTTAACCTCCTTACTGACAATAAATATCTTGTTGATGTTTTAACAACTATCGAGACAGCACTCATAGACCACACCACTGATGAATCCCTTCTTAACCAATTTCTCCATCTGCAGAGACTCATTCGGGCCCACCCTGGACAGTGCTTTGTCAGACACCTCCGAGTCCATTCCGCTCCTCCAGGGCCTTTATCAGAAGGCAACGTGTTAACTGGTAAACAGACCTGTCTTTTTCCAGCCATTTCTTCTCCCTCCCCTGCAGAACTTTCTCGTGCTGTTTATCATCAAAATGCTGCTGCCCGTGGATGTCAATTTCCCATGATAAAAGAAGCGGCACATCAATTACCAAGTGTTCCTCTTACCCACAGCAGCCTCCGTTCCCCACTTCGGGGTTAACCCTCATGGTCTCTTACCACGACAACTCTGGCAAATGGATGTTACCCATGTTTCAGCCTTTAAAAACTTTCTTTAATTCATGTAACAATTAATACTTTTTCTGGTTTTATTTTTGCTTCTATTCATACTGGCCAAGCAGTAAAACATTCAATAACATGCTGCCTAACTGCTTTTGTAGTTTTAAGTATTCCACATCTCATTAAAACTGAGAATAGTCCTGCTTACACCGACAAAACTTTCCTTTCTTTTTATCCTAACTTTTCTATTGCCCCCCAAACAGGCATTCTAAAGAGTCTCAAGAACAAGGAATTATTGAACATGCTCATCACACTCTCAAACTTCAAATACACAAATTAAAGAAGGGGGAGATATACCCCAGTACACCACATAATCTTCTCTCTCGTGCTCTCTGTACTTGGAATTTTTTAAACACTGATGTTCGAGATCACACAGCTGTGGAACGTTTCTGGCATGCATCAAACTCTAAACATCTTGAAGTCTTATGGAAGAACTCTCTTAAGGGTTCCTGGCTAGGACTTGACCCCATTTGAATATGGGGAAGAGGACATGTTTATGTTTTTTCTAGAATAGCTGATGTCCCCCACTTGCTCCCTGAAAGATTGGTCAAATATGGACCCAGAACAACTCGTTCCACCAATGAAGCAATTGAAACTGGCACCCCCAAGACTTTTGTTAACCGGATATATTTCTATAACTAAGACCAACCACGGCTTTACTTTACATTGTGTACATTGCAATTTGTCTAATTGTGTGAATCATTCTCATCCTTTTCATGCTATTGCTGTGATGGAACAACTTTCTCGTGTGATGTTACCTGTGAAGTTATCTCAACCTCGATATGAGGAATCAGGTTTGCAAACATTAATTGAACTTAACAATTATTTATAAAAACCTTTTGTACAATGAAAAGAATAATAGGTATGATTATAGCAGGTGTTATAGTTTTAATTGCTACAGTGACTACTGCTGTCCCTTGGGCTATGGCCCTCAGACACTCCGTAAGGACAACTCATTACATCAATACTGTAGCTCAAAATACTTCTTTAACATTATCTTTATAGGAAGATGTAGATAAAAGAATAGAAACGAAATTAAATGCATTGGGACAAGTTGTAACTCTAATAGGAGATGAAGCACAAAGCATGAAAGGGCGCCTTCCTTTACACACTGCCGTCTCATTTTCATGGATAGGTGTCACTCCTAAACCTTACAGTGAAATGCAAGGGGCGTGGAATAAAGTGAAAAATCATCTCCAAGGCATATGGTAATGATTTTAGTCTTGATGTAACTAAACTGCATCAAGAAACACAAATAATTCATGACACTCATTTAGATATATATGAACCTGCTCATTTAACTAAACATCTATTTAACAAATTACAATCTCTTAACCCTGTTAACAAAACACAACGTTTAATACTTGTGTTAAGTATGTCTAGAACACTAACACTTTCTTATTATATATTTTCCCAGTCTTCTGCAGGTTTGGACTCAAACAATTTCTCCAATTAAAAACTTCTATACAACAAGGTTGCTGTGAGCTGTGACACCACAGCACTCTACCAAGGGCAACATATTGACACTCTGTCTCAAAAAAACCCCAAAATAAAACAAACAAAAAAACTTCTATACACAAATTGAAATTTATAAATAAAAAAGGAGATGTAGAGTGCAAGCTGTGAGGTGGCAGGGCCCCCGTGGCTTGGAAGAACATCCAGGGGATGAATCCCCCTCTACTGACCTTCCTCAGCAGATAACAACATATTTCCTCTAAGATTTCACTTTTAACCCAGCAGAAGAAAAACATATTTTCCTTAAAACTTTAGCTTTTAACTTCAAAGCTGCCACATACATTTTCCAGCTAATCTTATAGATATGTAGTATTGCCCATATTTTAGAGGTCACACAGTAATAATAGATTATGTTTACCTGGGAATTTGTGCCTGTTTTTCTTCTGATAAACTGAAAATGTGTCTTACCTCCCTGAAAAACAATTCTGTACTGTCTCCTTCAAAATAAAGCTATTCGGAGGCCAGGCCCAGTGGCTCACACCTGTAATCCTAGCACTCTTGGGAGGCCAAGGCAGGTGGATTGCCTGAGCTCATGAGTTCAAGACCAGCCAGAGCCAGAGCGATACCCTGTAAAAATAGCCAGGTATTGTAGTGGGCGCCTATAGTCCCAGCTACTTGGGAGGCTGAGGCAAGAGGATTGCTTGAGCCTAAGAGTTTGAGGTTGCTGTGGGCTGTGACGCCATGGCACTCTACCCAGGGGGACAAAGGAAGAGGAAAGCAAAAGGAAAGGAAAGGAAAAGAAGAAAGGGAGGAAAGAAAGCTAGCTGTTTGGGCACTTGGGGCTGGTGATAGAGAAAAATATCCCAGACCTCCTGATCCCATCTTTGCCTCTCAATTCCATCTCTGTTTCTTGTGTCTTGCTTTATCCTTCATGTTTTATTTCTCCATTTCCTACCAATCCCACTCTGGTTCGTTGACTTTTCATGCAGGTTCATGAAAGTCTATATTAGTTCCTACAGCTTTCACAAGTTATCACAAACCAGATGGTTTAAAATGGGAATATATTCTCTCACATTTCTGGAACCTGGAAGTCCAAAATCAAGATGTCAGCAGAGTTGGTTCCTTCTGGAGGCTCTGCAGGAGAACCTGTTCCAGGCCTTTCTCCTAGCTTCTTAGGGTTGCCAGCACTTCTTGGTGTTTCCTGGCTTCTCTGCCACTGTCTTCCCATGGCCCTCTCCTCTCTTTCTCTGTGAATCTGTGTATACTCTTTTCTCTCCATAAGAGCCCATCCTTATCCGGTGTAACTTAATTTTAACCTGGTTAAAGACTATTTCCAAATAGTCACATTCTGGGGTTCTGGATGGACATGACAATTGGATAGGGTAGCATTGTTCAACCCAATATAAGGTTCAAGTCCTGGGCCGTAAGCTTTAGGAGGGGAGCTTTCCTGCGACTCAAATTTTTACTTCCCGAACACCTAGACTACATTGCATCAACACTGAATAAGAGACATAAAACAAAATACAAAGGTAAATATGCTAAAATATATAAACTAAAGCAGCTTGCCATACAACTTTGAATACTTTATGGGCTTTCCCCCATCCTTCCCCCTATTCACAACATATATGTCATACACTGATGCCCAGGAGCCCATTCCCAAAGAGCTATGTTCCCTGTGTTGCAGTAACCCAGCAACCAAGAGCTTCAATTCTCTCTCATAACAAGCTCCATCCTCTCAACAGCTCTCCCAAGTCGCACAGAATTTTAATGCAACTATAACCCATTGAGAGCTCAAGGGTCATTCCTCAAATTTCTCCTACTATTACACAGATCCCAAATATTCCCTCAAGTCACCTTTTTACCATAATCTCATAATCATTATTTTTTCTGTGTTTACTAGGCTACTAGTAAAATCCTGTCACCACCATGCTATGTCTACTCATCAATACAAAATAGTGCTTTCTTCAGTGGGAGTTGTAGTTGTTATAAGACATAAAAGAAGGGGTCCATAAAGTCTGCCTTAAAATATGTTCTAGGTCTATCTTCCTAATTCCCAAGGCTGTACGACCAGTTAAGGTGAGATGCTACCACCTGCCATTACACCCAACCATTAGATTTCTCGTATACAAATATAATTTCTGCCTTACTGTTTTGTTTTTAAGCTGAGGACCACACAGATCCAAAATCAAAATGTTCTCATTAGAGGTTCCATTCCTACTTTTTTTCCCTCTTCCCAAGAAAACGTGTTCCTATCTTCTCTCCCTGCTCTCCTAGGTCCTCTTTAGATGTCTTGATTTTATACATTAAAATAATCAAAACAAGGCTCAATATAATGTAATAAAACCAGAACTAAGGTGTGAAAAGCAAGTTGAATAACTCATCTCAGTGCCTGAAAGTCCTGGCCCTGAACTTCAAAATCTCAGGGGCTATGTGTGGCCGATTTAACAAAGTCACTCGTGTGTGTGTTCTCCTCTGCCTCCTCTACCTTCCATTATTAGATGTGCACGCACCCACACAGGCATGTGTGCACACACATCAAAAGAAAACCTTTTCAGGTCTCATATTCGAACCTAGCTTCAGGCTTATATCATTCCATACTTTGGTCCAGAAAAGCAGTACCTAGACCTGCCTCCATGTTTAGTCACCCATTATTAATCAAAACCCGATCATTTCTTTCTTAGGGATCACACACTTTAGATCACATTGACTAAATCTCCTTTGTCCAACCCTTTCAAAAACGCTTTCGTTGGATGATTCTGTCTTCTATCTTTCATAAGGAAGAGACATGAACATCATCTCATTAAATAGAATCATAATTCAAGATGTTGGGTCTAGCTCAACTTGATGTCATTTATACACAATAAATTTCCCATGTTCCTTTATGTCCTGACCAGAAGAGCTAATTTTTCTTAGAGAAATATTTCATCTCTGTAGATTTATACGTGGACATTGGGCTATCTGGGGGGGGGGGAAGCATTATCAAATACATCACTGTTTTCTGAGAGCCTTCAATTTGAGGAACTTTAGAAATACACTTTTTCCTATACCAGAAGGTGTCCCCAACGTCATCATATGTATGGGAGACAATAGCTAAATGTACTTTTATTCACAATATATTCATTACAAGATTTTACAAGGAGGTAGCCAACTTATAGAGAAAATTTTGCAAAATTTTGTAAATGAATATTTTTGTAAATAAAGGTTCATTCAGCTACGATTTCCCATTTGAAATGGGAACTTTGTACGACAACTTTGGGGAAAGCCTGTATAATCTGTTCATTTCTAGTGCCTGCTGCTATTTAGTTAGTGTTTTCTTCAGTGAGGTTTTGTTTTAACCTTGCATGTCCTACCTTTCATGGTATTCGAATTTCCAAACTACATCAAGTAGATGGAGTGTAAATATTAAATTCAGGATGCTCTGTAAGCTTCTCAAATTAACAAACTGAAAGGTTATTCTAATTATGGATTTATCATTGCAGCTCAATTAAGAGATCGAGGTGAAGCTAGCTATGTGCATGCAACAGCAACCCCGAACTGCTCATTACAAAAGAATGTAGAGGCCACAGGGAACATGTATGTTTCATGGCACAATGACATTGGCTTGGAGAAAATTACTCACGAATAATATAGAATAAATGTAGTCAGAAATGTCTTTTAAAATGTCACCATAATTTTTTTTAGATCTCTATCATTATACTTTCCATAAATCCCCGGGAGCTCTCAAAAAACTATCTCAGACCAGCATGAGACAGGTACTTCAACCACATTGTAAGATAAGAGTTTGGGCTACCTTCATTTTAAATTCAGCAAGACAAAAAGATGCAAAATAAATTCATATATATCTTGGAAAATTTAAAGAAAAAAATCCCAGCCACAATTTACTGCTAACCATGGTACTTTTCTACAGTCAATGGTACTAGTGATATTTATATTATGCTTTTGATCCAAAGCCTAAGAATTGTTATGATCATTAGAACCTGGCTATTTCTACAATGAGTACACTTGAAGCTACTTGAAAGACAGGACTCATACATTGCTTCATTTAAAATATAATTCATTTATGGGAAAAATAGTTTCTAAAAACATAGCCACTTAAATTTCTTCATTTATTTTCAATCTTTTCAAAATATTTACCACCCACTAGGCTTCCTGATGTCTTTTCCAGTGTCTATTTTAAAACATTTCGGTGTCTTAAAGTAGGTGGTTGTTCAAAGGGTGAAAAAGAAAACTAAAGATTGATAGCAAGATGTCTAACTGTCCTTGAGTCATATGAAAATAGAACCAGAAGATTCAAGAGTTTAGATTTTCTGCTTTTTATGTGCATTATCCCTAGAAAACAAATGAGAAAAAGTAGGAAGCAGCTTCTCTTCTAAGCCTTTTAAAGCATCCACTGACACAAATAGATTTTCTTGGAGTTAGGTCTTGTGAATATCAAGCTGTCAAAGAAAAATTCTTTATTTCCATATTATAGGTTGAGTATACCCTATCTGAAACGCTTGGCACAAGAAGCGTGTTGGATTTTCAGCTTTTTCGGATTTTGGAATTTGTGTATATGTAGTACATAATAAGATATTTGGGGGATGGGACACAAATCTAAAGATGAAATTAATTTATGGACCAGGATCAGTGGCTCATGCCTATAATCCTAGCTCTCCAGGAGGCCAAGGCAGGTGGACTGCTTGTACTCATGAGTTCAAGACCTTCTTGAGCAAGAACAAGACCCTCATCTCTACGAAATAGGAAAAAAAACTAGCCAGGTGTTGTGGCAGGCACCTGTAGTCTCACCTATTGGGGAGGCTAAAGCGAGAGGATGGATGTCTTGAGCCCAAGAGTTTGAGGTTGCTGTGAGCTAGGATGCCATGGCACTCTACCCAGGGTAAGGGAGTAAGACTCTGTCTAAAAAAAGAAATTCATTTATGTTTCACATGCTGTTTATATACATAATCTGACAGTAATTTTGTACAATTTTTAAAATAATTGTGTGCATAAAACAAAGTGTGTGTTAACTACTTCTTATGTGTAGAATTTTCCACATATAGCATCATGTCAGCGCTCAAAAACAGTTCTGGATTTTGGAGCATTTCAGATTTCAGATTTTCAGATTAGGGATAATACACAGTCTGTAATAAAACGTATAACAGTAGGTCGAATTTTCTTTATATTTGTTTTATGGTTCTTTAAATTCATTTAAATTACATTGCCTTTGTATTTATTGAGGTTGCTCATCATCACGTAATTTAAAGGATCAAACGGTTCTATAATTCATATTACAAAGAAATAGTAATCCCTTCCTTCCACTATATTTCACAGGCTCCAGACAGCAGAACTTCCAACAATTACAACTATTTTTTAAATTAGCTCCAAGATACAATTTGGATGCCGGCCCCTCCAAATCTCACGTTAAAATATGATCTCCAGTGTCAAAGGTGGGGCCAGGTGGGAGGTGTTTGGGTCATGAGGGCAGATTCCCTCAGAAATAGCTTGGTGGCCTCCCTACAATACTGAGTGAGCTCTTGCTTTATTAGTTCACGTGACAGCTGGTTGCTTAACAGAGGCCGGTACCCTCCGCATGCTCTCTTGCTCCCTTTCTTGCCCTCTGACACGTCTGCTCCCCCTTCATTTTCCACCTTCATTCAAAGTGCCCTGAAGCCCTCGCCAGGAACAGATCCTGGCACTGTGCTTGTACAGTCTGCAGAACCATTAGCCAAATAGACCTCTTTTCTTTATTAGTTACCCAGACTCAGATATTTTCTTTATAGCAATGCACAACAAATTAGCACAGTCCAGAAGCCTACATGATGCTGGTTTTGCTACTCCTAGATTTTTTTTTCTTTTTTTTAAATGTTTTTTTCATTTTAGATAATATTTATTGATATCCTTACTATGAAAGCTAAGGATTTGGACTACTTGCCCCCTACCTCTTTGAAGATGCCTTTATACTAACATTTCTGTAGCATAATTGTGGTTATATCAACAATCCATATTTGTATTATTGTGACTTATAAATTATACTCATAGCTGAACAATAGACATCATGGTTGCTTTTCCTTTCTCGGGCAAATTTTGCTTCTCCTCAGAGTTAATAATAGCCTTGTTCTATTTCTTAGTTTGCTATATACTATTCACTAATTTATCTCCCTTAGTAAATAAAATGTCCTCTCAATCTGTTCAACTGAAATGTTTTAAGTATTTATCAGTTTTCTCTACATACAGACATGTCTCTAAAAGCTTCTGACTGACCTCACTCCAAACTAGCTGCTCCCCAGGCATATTCCATGCCATGCCCATGGGGGTTCCCTTCAGCTCTTTCATGTTGAATCTCATTTCCCAAATCACATTTATCCCACTTTCTATACTTACTACCTTATATTATAAAGTCATCTCTACTATCTCTTTGAAAAATATTACAATACGCAGGCTATCTAAAAATATCTTCATTATAGACTCACATTTAATTAACAGCTTAACATGGCATAGAATTTTAAGCTTATATTCATCTTCTGCCCCAAGTTTGAAGGTATGACTTCTAGCTTCTAGTACTCCTTTTGAAAAGTTGGAGGACATTATAATTACTGATACTTTGTAAGTAATTTAATTTTTTTCTCATGGCATACATTTAAAAAAATCTTTGTATTCTGAAATGTCCTAATGTTGTTCTTTGATGGGAATCTAATTTCAATCATTGACCTACATGTTAAGTAAGCTGTTTCAAACTGAAAACTTATGCCCTGAGACTTTTTTTATTTTTTGAGACAGAGTCTTCCCAAATTTGTCACCCTGTGTAGAATGCCGTGGTGCCATAGCTCACAGCGATCTCAAATTTTTGAGCTCAATTGATTCTCTTACCTCAGCCTCCCTAATAGCTGGGACTATAGGTGCCTGCCACGATGCCTGGATGTTTTTTTTTTTTTTTTTTTTTAGCGATGTGGTCTTGCTCTTGCTCAGGCTGGTCTCAAACTCCTGAGCTCAAGCAATTCACCTACCCTGGCCTCCCAGAGTGCTAGGATGACAGGTGTGAGCCACTGTGCCAGGCCCCTGAGACATTTTCTTGAGTTACTTATCTGATATGTCTCCTCCTCTCTGTCTTTCCTATCTTTCTTTCTGAAATACTTATTGTGTGAACAACAGACCTCCCAGATTTAACCTGAAAACTTGTTTAAGTCTTTACTCTTAATTTCCTTCACTTAATCTTTTTGCCTTATTTTCCTAGAGATTTTTTCAACTTTATTTTGTAATTATTTTATACATTTACAGTGATTGAATAATTGCTATGTATCAGGCACTGATACTGGTACCCTGATTACTATGTATCAGTTTTCTATATGCTACTATGAAAGTGCTACAAGATACAAGAGTGAACACAGCAGATGCAAAAATCCCTATCCTGGTAGAGTTGACATTCCATTGGGTAGACAAACAAAAGGATAAAACACAATGTATACAATGTTAGACAAACAAGAAAACGGATAAATAAAGTAGATTTTCTTGTCTTCCTTCTTTTTACATGTAAGGAATCTAAGGCACGGGGAAGTTGAATAGGGTGCTAAACCAAAGACTAAATAAATAGGAAAGGATAAAGAAGGTTTGGAAAAGTTGCAACTTTAGATCTATTGATCAGTGAAGGTATTCCCAGAATTGTAAAATCTAATTAAATATCATATGAAAGTGAGGAAATGAGCCTTGCAGATATTCTGGGGGAAACAAAGACATCCAGACAGAGAAAAGATAGGGAGTAAATGATACAAGGAGAGAATGAGCTCCATGTTTGAGAAAGAACAAGAGATCCAGTGGGACTGGAGTAGAATGAGTGAGGAACAGAAGAATGAATGATGAGATCAGAGAAGAAATCCTGGAGAGTAGGAACATGGTGGGAATATGGAATGAGAGTTCAGGTCATGTAGGGCCTTGAGCATCACTCTAAAAACTTTGGCTCCTACTCCTAGTTATATGGGAAGTCATTTTCTCAGGATCACTCTGGTTGTTCTGCTGATAATAAGACTATAAGTTTATCTTATAGGTAATGTGGACTAGAAAATTTAACCAAACCCTCCTGGTGAGAGAAACAGAGGCCTCAATTTTATCTCTCCCAAATGTTATCAGGATAAAAGAAGCGTATTGGGGATCTAAGGCCTTCTGAAACAGAATTGAATCCACTGCATCTATTTTTCAACCCTTTCTTCACCCATCACTTTCAGAGGTACCACTAATCCCTGAGACCTTTTGGGGTTCAGAGGCGTAAACGTATCTGGTTCTCATCTTCCCTCTCTGACAAATAAGGATTCAGAGTGCTTGTGCATGCTGTCGCATGCTCTCTCACGCTCTCTTTTTCTTTACTTTTATAATGTAAATTTTATTTGTAATAAACCAATAATTGTATATACTCACAGTGCATGATGTGGTGTTTTGATATATGTCTATATTGTGGAATGATTAAATCAAGCTAATTAACATAGAAAAACTAAGTCAGTTACCAATCATTCTGCTTTCCAAGTGCAATATTTTCTTGTAGTTATCTTCTTTGCTATTCTTCGTCTTTGTAGTTTTATCTTATTTTCAATCAGATTATTCTTATTTTATAGACATTCCGGGGAGACTAAAAAAGAAATGCAAGTTTGCCCTACCATTTGAAACAAAAGTTGAAACATCAGTTCTGTACTTAAAAAAAAAAACTACCAAAGAACCAAAATAAAGTATAAGTTAACAGTTAAGTATGAAGACTTTGGAGCCAAGACTTCTGGCTTCGAAAGCAGCCTTGGAAAAGTTATTTCACTTCCCTGTGCCTCAGTTTCTTTATGTGGAAAATAAGGAAAATAACAAACCTGCATAGATATGCTGTGATTATAATACAAATTAATACCTGTGAATTAGTTTATCTGCCATGCGGCAAGTACTCAATCAATTTTAGTTGATCTTACAAACAATCTCACCAAATCTATGTACATGCTTTCATAATAGCAAGGAAAAGATGGAAAATATGGACCATTTTTGAAGCAAGTTTTTGTAAAAATATGTTTTACATAAAAACAATCTACCAAATATATCCTGCCTATTTGGAAATGTTCTTGTCAACCTCTTGGCTTTTCATTTTTTCTTCTTTAATCTCTTCCCACTTGCTAGCCCCACATACATTCTCAATTTTTTTTCTACTAATATATTAAATAATTTGTAAATCTGTTACTCTGGTTTCTGCTATTAGCCTCCTGTTCTCATTTTTGATGGCTTTTCCATTAGCTAGATCCATCACCTGGATCTTCTTTCTTAGCTTTCCCTTGGTCTGTATCAGAATATATAGCATCACCAGTAACTTTTCAGCCCTCATCTTTTCCTTTCCTTACTGGTAATTTTTCACTGGGTTTCTTGTTCTCACCTTTTTTACTTGCTTGCCATGAAAGTACAGGTTTTCTTTTATCCTTAGCAGAAGAAAGTAATTAGCGATCAATTAATTTACATGTTTTGAAGGAAGTAAATTTTATACAATAATTTTTATGACATTTGATAAATCAAAGGGACTTTCAGAGCCTGTCCAATCTTATTTCCAGCCACAAGATTTCCATTCTAGATCTCCACTCCCTTGTTCATGTATAGGGTTGCCCAAATTCTGTGATGGCAGTATCACTTTCTAATCTGGCCCCCGCTACAGAATCAGAAGCTGGCACCATATTCAGTCTTAACGTTTCTGGTCATGCAGGTTTTTCGTTACATAAATTTTTACACCTTTCCCTGCAAGAAAAAAACCACTGCATACTGTATTTCATATTCTAATTACTTAACCATATTTCTATTTATTCATTATATGTGTGTGTGCATGTATATTTGTATATATAATTTACTTGTGAATGTGTGTGTGTGTTAAAATGACTGGAAGGAAAAGTAGTACCTACAAAGTTCATTTTCAAAGTTTGTTGTTTTATATCTATTACATATCTGAAATGAGCTCTTGGCCTTCATCTTCCATGACTAAGCAGTTTAGAACCCCCTCCAGCCTTATATTTTGTTTAAACTTTTATTGGTAGGTATCCATATGTAAATATTTTCCTGCAATTGTTAGTTTGGGTTTATTTGAGAGGCTTCTAAATTGAATGCCACAGAAAATAACTTTCATCAAAAACTTTAAGACCTCTCGTTCACAGGTCAAAAGTTAAATCCTACTTAGAGCAGAGTGACTTGTTAGAGTGACAGGGCAGAGACTCAATTCTGCCCTAAGCAGATCTTATTCTTTTATTTTTCAGCTAGAAGGCACCAGGGTTACCATAAATTCTCCTGAGCAGATGAAAACAATATTGAGTGAGCATTTTTTTAATTCTTTTTCTCTATTTATATTATTTTATCCAAATCTATAGACCTTTGGGGTAAGAGAAGGTGAAAAAAAAGGCAATGTCTCAGTGTCTTTTAATTTTAGTTTCTTTTGCTGCATATTTTGAAGGTTAAATAAAATCATCTGTTTAAAAATCACTTTGTAAAAATGAAAATACTAAATAAACAAAAAGAATTATTATCTTCCAGGTATTAAGTGAAAAGTTAACATCTGTTAGATTTTCAAGCAACCTATGGTTTGATCAAGACCGTTCTTTAGAGAAGTAAAAACAATTTTATGTCCAAAGTTACTGGATTTAGAGAAAGGCAAAAGATTTTTCATAGTATAAGTCAAATTTCTTTTTTTTTTGTTTTTCAATCTTTAATCATCTATGTGCTTGCAACATTTCTACACAGTTGTTATAACAGCATACATATGCCAGTATGTTCTAATAGTTCCCCTTATCTTTAAATATTTATAAAAAATTAAAAATATATTTGATCCTATTAAATTACTATTTTGCGAAAGTAACATATTGAAATGTTAATATATTTAATAATTATTTTCGTATGTTCTTTTTTTTATTGAATGGTAACTATGTACATTAATGCACTTCTGGGGTACAGTGTGGGGTTTTCACGCATAATCCAAAACATTTCCATCAAACTGGTTAACATAGCCTTCGTGTCATTTTCTTTTTTTTTTTTTTTGAGACGGAGCCTCAAGGTAGCCCTCTGGGTAGAGTGCCATGTCATCACAGCTCATAGCAACCTCCAACTCCTGGGCTCAAGCGAGTCTCCTGCCTCCGCCTCCCAAGTAGCTGGGACCACAGGCGCCCGCTGCAACGCCCGGCCATTTTTTGATTGCAGCCATCATTGTTTGGTGGGCCCGGGCTGGGGATTTGAACCCGCCACCTTAGGTGTACATGGCTGGCGCCTTAGCCGATTGAGCCACAGGCGCCGAGCCATGACCGTCATTTAGAGTAGAGGTGGTGAAATCTGAGTGTCTGGCTCCATCACTCCAGGCTCCTACTGAAGCTCCACCTGCTGAGTTTCTCTCATCCCTGTCAAATGGGGATAAGAAAAGCACCACCTGAAAGAGAAGTCATCAGGAGTAAATGAGTGAGAAGGGCGCGAGGAAAGGCCAGCACAACGTCTGGTATTGGTGAACAATCAACCAGGGTCAGTTACTGAGGGCAAGGCCTATCATTCCGCAGGGGTTAGAGACATCAGAGAGAAATGGCAACATAAATGAAGAAGTAGGAACTATGAGACCTCACGTATACCTGTTAGAACAGATGTCATCAGTGAGAGGACTGATGAGTGTGGGTGAGGACATGGAGAAAAGGGAACTCTCAGACACTGTGGGTGCGAATGTAAGTTGCTATAGCCGTTGTGGAAAACAGCGCAGAGGTTCCCCAAATCATTAAAAGTGGAACCACCATATGAGCCAGCAAGCCCACCACTGGGTATATATCCAAAAGACATAAAATCAGTATGTGAAAGAGATATTTACACTCCCATGTTCATTATTATGCTAGCCACTATAGCCAAGATACAGATCAACCTAGGTGCCCATCAGTGGACGAATGAATAAGAAAATTGGTATATAAATACAATGGAATCTGCAGTACTATTATTAAGCCTTTAAAAAGAAGGAAATTCTGTCAGTTGCAGCAACAGAGATGAACCGGGAGAACAATACGCTAAGGGAAGTAAGCCAGACACAGAAGGATAAATGCTGCATGATCTCACTCGTATGTGGGACTAAGAAAGTTGAACTCTTAGACGTAGAATAGAAGGACCTGTGGGCAGAGTAGGGGATGGAGAGATGTTGGTTAAGGGTACAAAGTTCCACCTGGACAAGGGGAATAGGTTTTTGACATCCATCGTGCTGCTTGGTGACTGTAGTTAATCATGTAAGGTAGATTTCAAAATTGCTAAAAGAAGGCTGATATGGTGGCTTGCATCTGTAGTCTTAGCACTCTGGGAAGCTAAATGTGGGAGGGTCACTCAAACTCAGGAGTTTGAGACCAGCCTGAGCAAGAGCAAGACACTGTCTCTACCAGAAATAAAAAAATTGACCAGGTGCTGCGGCAGGTGTCTGTAGTCCTAGCTACTTGGGAGGCCGAGGCAGAAGGATTGCTTAAGCCTAGGAGTGTGAAGCTACTGTGAGTTAGGGTGACACCATGGCATGCTAGCCTGGGCAACAGAGTGAAACTGCATCTCAAACACACACACACACACACACACACACGGTGGCCAAAAGGTTTGTGTGCAATTTAAATAGTTACAAACTTCATGGCCATCACTTATATATAAAACTTATAATAATAGCTGTATCTGTGGTGAGCTTACTGTGTGTTTAAGAGACGGGATCTCATTATGTTGCCCAGGTTGGATTCTACTGCTTGGGCTCAAGTGATCCTCCTGCCTTGGCCTCCTGAGTAGTTGGGACCACAGGCTTGTTCTCTTAGGAGGAGTTTATCCTTTGGTTCCTCCAAGTGGTTTTTAAGAGGCAGCAAGTCTCTTGAGCCCCGTTAGCAGGCAGAGGTGCATCTCCGTCAGCGTACAGTGTCTTGTAAGATACAGTGTTGATTTTCTGTCATCTTTCATCTCTGGCCCTGATATTCCCTTATCTGCCCAGGGCCTTCCTGTCGTCCCCTGCCCATGGCACTTCTTTGGTGCAGGATGGTCTCCAGGCTCACACATACACGTTGCTCTTGTCTTTTCAGGAAGGCGAGAATAACGACAAGTTCTTCACCCACCCCAAGGATGCCAAAGCGCTGGCGGCCTACCTCTTTGCACACAACCACCTCTTCTACCTGATGGAGCTGTCCACGGCCCTGCTGCTGCTGCTGCTCTCCCTGTGTGAGGCCCCTGCCGTCCCTGCGCTGCGGCTCGGCATTTATGTAAGTGCCTTCAGGGATAGGATCCACTGGATCCTGAGAGGGAACATTCTGGAAGGGCAGACACCACAAATAGATTTAAGACAGAGAGACACAAGGTGGTCCTGGGGGCCTTGGGAACAGAAATGGCTCAACCATCTTGTTTGGGTGTCTCCACTGAATTGACTGCCTACCCATTCTCTGTAGTGAATTGCTGAGAAGGGTATCATCACATTGGCCGCACTCAGAATCAGTGCCCAAGCCTTGGCTACAGGTGTGCAGGGCACCTTCCTGATGGGCAGTTGTGTTGCACTACCCCCAGCCTCCAAGGAGAAGGCAGCTGGTTGTGGTCACCCATGGGAGGTGGGGGGATGTGTCCCAGCTCCATAGCTGTCCTCACACCCAGGCTGAGCCATCATTCAATGTGGGGCTGTAGCAGCATGTGGAGGCTTCTTGTCCCCTTCTCAGGGAGCACATGGGAGGCATGGAAACAGGGAAGGAAGCTCTGCTTGTTGAGTTGGGAAAACTCACTTTGTACCCTCCATGGCATGCCTTGCCTTCCTGTTTCTCCCTCTGCATGCCTAAGACTCCCTGTGTGAACCGTTCTGAACTAGTCTGTGTTCCTTTCTCTCCATGACTCCCTCGTGCTACCTCCCTCCTGGACCCCTCTTCCCAGCCCTTGCTGGCCCCTGTGGCTCCACATACTCAGGAGGCCTTGCCCTGCCACAGCCAGAGGCTTCCCGTGGCTGCTTCCTGGCAGCTCTGGACTTCCCTGCTGGGCAGTGACTCCCGGAGGGCAGGGGCCACTTGGGTTTGGTGCTCACTCAAGGTCTTTATCTGGCCTCCCTGTTGCCACAACCTGTTTGTCAAGGGCCAGGTGAGAAGTTGAGAGGACTGGTTCCTGGAGAAGCTGTCAGAAGCCCCAGCAGGGGAGCCTCACTTGAGGATCTCTCATGTGTTCTTCTTGTTCTTTTGTCCAAAATGAGGGTAAAAATTTTAGGGGCTGCTATCTACTTCATAGCCCTTCTTTCTTGAACTATTAGATTTTCAGTTAAATTCTGCTGTTCTCGTCATCCTCCCTTTTTTTTGACAGTGTCTTGCTCTGTTACCCAGGCTAGAGTACAGGGATGTCATCATAGCTCATAGTAACCTCAAATGTCTGGGCTCATGCCATCCTCCTGCCTCAGTCTCCCAGGATTCTGGGATTACAGGTGTATACCACCATACCCAGATAATTTAAAACATTTTTTAGAGATGGGGTCTTGCTATGTTGGCTCAGGCTGGTCTCAAACTCCTGGTCTCAAGCAAGCCTGCCTCTGCCTCTCAAAGTGCTGGGATTATAGGCATGAGCCACAGTATCTGGCCCATTTTTGTTTTTTAAGCCCCCAATTCATGCTTTTTTATTATTATTATTATTATTATTTTTGAGACAAAGTCTCACTTTGTTGTCCTCAGTAGAGTGCTATGGCGTCACAGCTCACAGCAACCTCCAGCTCTTGGGCTTAGGCAATTCTCTTGCCTCAGCCTCCCAAGTAGCTGGGACTACAGGCGCCTGCCATAACACCTGGCTACTTTTTGTTGCAATTTTGGCTGAGGCTGAGATCGAACCTGCCACCCTCGGTATATGGGGCCAGCGCCCTACCCATTGAGCCACAGGTGCCGCCCTAATTCATGCTTTCTTAATGTCTTTTATAGGTCTTTTGTAAATTATCTGAAATCCTTCCTAGAACAAGGGCATCTAGATATAAAATATCTTATTAAACTTCAGGTTCCTTCCAAATTTTTCATTGCATGGACCAGCATGTCTGTTTCATGAATATTGAATTTATGTTTAGTTGTTCTGAGGAAAGCTCCATTACCAAGGCTTTGAGCATTTAGGCCCAGCTTTCATAGCTCTGGTGTGTGTTGGGAGGGAGTTCGGTTGGGGCAGGGGAGGTGGCTGTGGGCTGGGCTGATGGTGATGCTGACCTATACCCTTTGCTTGCAGGTGCATGCCACCCTGGAGCTGTTCGCCCTGATGGTGGTAGTGTTTGAGCTTTGCATGAAGTTGCGCTGGCTGGGCCTCCACACCTTCATCCGGCACAAGCGGACCATGGTCAAGGTGCTGTGTCCTTCTATCTATCTATCTCCTTACAGCATTTCCTCCCACATCACCTTCAAACTTCCATCTTCAGCACAACTCAAAATCCCCCATGGGTGGCCGGGCTCAGTGGCTCATGCCTATAATCTTAGCACTCTGGGAGCCTGAGATGAGTGGGTTGCCTGAGCTCATGAGTTCAGGGAGACCAGCCTGAGCCAGAGTGAGATCCCGTCTCTAAAAATAGCCAGGCATTGGGGACACTGGGGAGAGCACCTGTAGTCCCAGCTACTTGGGAGACTGAGGCAAGGGGAATCACTTGAGCCCAAGTGTTTGAGGTTGCTATGAGCTATGATGCTGTGGTGCTCTACCAAGGGCAACAAAGCAAGACTCTGTCTCAAAAAAAAAAAAAAAATCCCTCATGTAACCTTGCCTCTTTGTTCCCACCATGCCTCCAGCCTTGTGTGGTGCCCCAGGTGTCCTGGTAATACCAGCAGTCACTAACATGATTCAGTATTTATTTATTGTTTTTGAGACAGTCTCTCTATGTTGCCCTCAGTAGAGTGCTATGGCATCACAGCTCACAGCAACCTCAAACTCGTGGGCTTAAGTGATTCTCTTGCCTCAGCCTCCCAAGTAGCTGAGACTACAGGCGCCTGCCACAATGCCTGGCTACTTTTTATTGTTGTTGCATTTGTCGTTGTTGTTTACCAGGCCTGGACTGGGTTTGAGCCTGTCAGCCCCAGTGTATGTGGCTGGTGCCCTAACCACTGAGATACGGGTGTCGAGCTGATTCAGTATTTAGTATACGCAAGGCACTAGCACAGTCACCTTTGAGGCGGGTGTGTTGCTCTTGCTGTTTTACATTTAGCCAGACAGAAGAGACTAGAACCCAAATCTCAGAGAGTAGGTTCACACCCAGCTGCACTTGGCCTCCATGCCTGCACTGGCCTGTCATGGGTGCTGTGAACCTTATCTGTGCTACAGAGAGTATATGGGTAGGAGCATGTCAGGTGGCACTTTGTAGGTGAAGAACACACACAGTGGTTTAGGAGAATGTACCCAAATAAGCAGAGATGAAGAGGAGCTGCAGGACTCAGAGCTTCCTTGTGGGGAAAGCCATGAGGGGAGGGCAAGCTGGAGAGGCCAGGCAGAGTGGCAGGTTTTGCGTTCTCAGAGAGTACTGTCTGCTCATTCTCCTGGGGGTGCACATCTGTGCCAGCAGTAGGAGCACTCGTCTCTGTGGCTCCCTGATGTTTCAGGTGTGAGGGAGAGGTAGAGCTTGGGGAAGGGACTCACAAGGCCAAGAGTGGGCACTTTGTCCAGCCCTCTGTCCAAGGTGTGCAGGAGGAGGGCCAGGCTGCAGGAGCTGACTGAGGTCTGTGCTGCCACCCCTCAGACTTCAGTGCTTGTGGTGCAGTTCGTTGAGGCCATCGTGGTGTTGGTACGGCAGACGTCCCACGTACGGGTGACCCGGGCACTGCGTTGCATTTTCCTGGTGGACTGTCGGTACTGTGGTGGCGTCCGGCGGTAAGGCTTTGGAGGAGAACTGGAGAGGGTTGGTGTCATGGCATGGCCTGACCTCTGGGCAGGTGGCCCTGGGGGTCAGCATGTGATGGGATCATCCTACACGCTCACTATCCCTCTCATTTGGCCCACACAGCAGGGAAGGCATCTTCCTGCTGCAGTTTGGAGTTTCTGGCTCCAGATCAGGACGCTTTCCCATCTCACCTGCAGCCTTCTGGAGCTGGCTGCTCTCTGTGTATGTTGTCTGCCCAAACACAGCAGCAGCCACCACCGCAGCTGCTAAAAGAAGGCAATTCCACAAGGTCCACGAGACTCAGGCAGGCTCTCTGGACACCTCCACTGAGGCTATGGGACTGAATGCAAACCAGACCAAGCCTAGACTTAGATTTACTTTTGGAAACTCCATCTGGAAAATTTCTTGGCTGGGGTGCTATTGATAAGAATGGGCCATCAGGTGATCCTCTGTGCCCATGCTCTTAGCACTGGGTGGCCCTGGAATGTCTTCATGTGGCCCACATCTAGCTGTGGAAGTGACCTCTATTGTCAAGGCCAAACCCTTGGGTTTCTGCAACTCCTTCCCTCTCTGACAGGGCACTCACCTGCTGGGGCTGTCACCAGATAGAGGTAGCCATGTGTGCTGTATCTGCCCCAGTTCTTCTTTGTCATTCCCCCAAGAGGGGTCTCAAGCCACTTCAGAAAAAAATCTAAGGACACTCTCTTGCCAGTCATGTCATACACAGTGGGGTTTAGTGTTCCAAGTCAGTGCTCTAGGTCCTCCATTGTTGAACATGGCCCTGGCGGGGGAGTCCCATACAGCCTGTCCCAGGCTGGGTGCCCTGAACCTGGCCTGTCTGTCTTTGTCCCCAGCAACCTGCGGCAGATCTTCCAGTCTCTGCCACCTTTCATGGACATCCTCCTGCTGCTGCTCTTCTTCATGGTCATCTTCGCCATCCTTGGTGAGTTCCCTGTTCCCCTGGACCCAGCTGGCCTCTGAAAGCAAGTTCATGGTTGAAGAAAAATTATTTTGGCAGTTGTTGTCCTTTTGGGCAGCTGTCACAATATACTGAGGACCAGGTGGCTTATGAATAACAGAAATTTATTTCTCACAGACTGGGAGGTCCAAGATCAAGGCAGTTGGTGTCTGGTGACAGCCTGTTTCCTGGTCCAGGAGGTGGAAGGGGCAAGATAGCTCCTAGGGCCCCTTTTATTAGAATACTAATCTCACTTCTGTGGGTGCTATCCTTACCACCTAGTTACCTCCCAAAGGCCCCACCTCCTAATACCATCATCTCAGGGGTTAGGATATTTTATCTTATGAAGTTTAGGGTCACACAAACATTCAGACTGTAGCAGACAGTTTTAGAAATTCAGAAAGGTTTTAGGCCAGGCATGGTGGCTTGGGCCTGTAATTCTACCACTCTGAGAGGCCAAGAGAGGTGGATTGCCTGAGCTCAGGAGTTGGAGACCAGCTTGAGCAAGAGCAAGACCCTGTCTGTAAAAATAGGCATTGTGGTAGGCGCCTGTAGTCCCACCTAGTTGAGAGGCTAAGACAAGAGAATCACTTGAGCCCAAGAGTTTGAGGTTGCTGTGAGCTATGAAACAAGGCACTCTACTGAGGGTGACAACGTGAGACACTGTCTTCAAAAAAAAAAGGCGGGTGGGCAGTACCTGTTGCTCAGTGGGCAGGGCGCCAGCCCCATATACCGAGGGTAGTGGGTTCAAACCTGACCCCGGCCAAACTGCAACAAAAAAATAGCTGGCCATTATGTTGGGAGGCTGAGGCAAGGGAATCACCAAAGCTCAGGAGTTGGAGTTTGCTGTCAGCTGTGTGATGCCACAGCACTCTACCGTGGGTGATAAAGTGAAATTCTGTCTCTACAAAAAAAAGGGAGGGGGGAGAAGTGAAAGATTTTAAAAATAATGTAAACATACATAAAAATAAATCATGTAAATACTCATTGACCTAGCATCCAACTTAGGAAATGGAGTATTAGAAATAAAACAGAAGACACCTTTGTATCCTTTCATGATCTCAATTCCTGCCTCCCCCAGAGGCATCCCCTGTCCTAAGCTGATTATTCACATGCATGTCTTCATATATACATACATACATATATATATATATATATATATATTTTTTTTTTTTTTTTTTTTTGTAGTGACAGAGTCTAACTCTATCGCCCTTGGTAAAGTGCTGTGGCCTCACACAGCTCACAGCAACCTCTAGCTCTTGGGCTTAGGTGATTCTCTTGCCTCAGCCTCCTGAGTAGCTGGGACTACAGGCACCGGCCACAACACCCGGCTATTTTTTTGTTGCAGTTTGGCTGGGGCTGGGTTTGAACCTGCCACCCTCGGTATATGGGGCCAGCGCCCTACTCACTGAGCCACAGGCACTGCCCCATGTCTTTATATTTTTCCTTCGTATTTACGTTTTCTTAAGCAGCACATGAATATTTAAAAATATTTCTTGGTATATTTAAAAAATTTCTACAAATATTTATATAATACATGTTTTCCCTCCTGCAGGTTACTCTTTTGTTCAACATTATGTTTTTGCAGTTTCTTCACATTGATAGATGTAGACACAGTTTGTTCATTTTCACTGGAGTGTAGCAAATATGCCAAAGCTTATTTATCTATTCTCCTGTTGGACATGTTGCTTGTTATAAATCCCACTGCAGTGAGCATTCCTGTGTAATTCCTGGTACACGTGCCTGGGATTTTCTCAAGGACGCTTGCCCAGGCTGTGAGGGTCTGCACACTTTAGCTTCACCAGATACAAAGCACATTTCCTACCTCTGCAATAGTGTCTTGACTCTTCAGACAAGGCTGATCGTGTGACAGCCACATCCAGACACAGGGCCTAGACAGTGGAGGTCCCAGCACACAGCTAGGAAGGCTGAGGTCCTATCTTTAGGTGAAGATGGTGAAGACAGTGGAACTAGCAAGCCCCGACTCTCAGGTTAGCACCAGCATGGACCCCATCTTGACATGAGACTGACTCCCATGCCCTCCTACCTGCCACCCACATTTTTGGTATAATTTCATTTATGCTTCTCCCAGGAGGCTGATTTCCTCTGAGGATAGAATTTCTCCCTTTTCCTAGCCAGGATTTCAAGGCCTCTGGGGAATAGCCCATTCTGGGAGAGAGGAAATGAATAATCTTCCCACCCTTGGACCTTGGGTGCCAGGAACTACAGGACCCCCTTTGAAATTTCACTTAGCTGTCATGTTCTCAAAACCAGAGATTGCAAACCAGCAGCCTGGATTCCAGATCTAGCCTACAGATGGGTTTCATTTGGTATGAAAACTGGAGCCAACATTTTCAAATTAGCTTTTACATGAAAATACAGATTTCCAGCCTTTTTAACCTTTTCTAATCCAATTTTTCTGCCACCCACATACTCCCCAGCTCTTATTTTTTAGGGGTTGAAAAGAGGTTGGTGGATTACTTATAATTATCTTATAGCTTTAAAAGAGAAAAAACATAAATAAAAATGCACCTGATGATTTTATAATCTCTTTTTGGTTACAAAGTTTTCTTATCTATTTTTATTTATAAATAAAAATCATTATGTTGAATGAGGTCTGACATAGGACTGGAAAGGGTTAAAGATTAAGCTTGACGGTGCTCAGGTGTCTTCTTCTATGGCAATGGCAGCAGGTGTCTGGTGCCAGCAGAACCTGCTCCCTCTGGACAGAGCTGAGCACTCTGGGTGGTACAGTCCCCACTGCTCCCTTCTGCTTTTCCTGGGCTCACTGGTACCCAAGTTGGGACCTTTGCTCTAATCCCTTTTTTTTCTGGTTTTCCACCACTTTCTAGGTTTCTACTTGTTTTCCCCTAATCCTTCAGACCCTGTAAGTAATTGGCATGTTTTTCTTTGTCTGTCTGTTTTTTTATGTGAGATCTTTTCCCCGAGAGGGGGTGGCTGGAGTGACCCTATAGCCAAATGAGGGAAGGGTGCTCAGCCTGGTTTCTCATCCTAGCTTATGCAGGGTACCCAAGGGTTCCCTGTCACTCAGACTTGGCTGTTTCCTTCTTTGAGAGCTAAGGGGATCCCCCTTCCTGGCCTTGAGCAGGATGCAGCCAGGATCAGGTTTGGAACATCGGAATGTTTTGGCAGAGGCTCGGTGGAAGGGAGCCAGGCTAATTGCATACACATGTGACTTCCTGGGAAAAGTCCCCCTGAGTCAACAGTCTGCTTCTGCCAGAAGCTTTGAGTACAGCAGGGGGAGGTCTCTGGACTGCACGTTTGCTCATTCCTCTGTATCCCTTGATTCCTTGGGAAGACCAAGGAGCAGGGGTGGGAGGGAGGGCAGGGTGTTCGAGGTAGCCCAGTGTGGCCTGTCCCTGGCTCTTGGCTTGGCCCCAGCCTGTTTTTCCAACTCTTTCTCCTGTACAGTACTTCAACACCCTGGAGAACAGCATTGTCAGCCTCTTTGTCCTCCTGACCACAGCCAAGTAAGCTGGCTCGGTTTAGCCTGTGGCCCTCCTCTGGTGCCTGGGTTGCCTCCTCTTTTCAGTAAAGTATATGCCACATCTCACACAGACAGTTGCTGGGGTGCCATGGGGGGACCGGATGAGACTGCTGAGCTCCAGAGTAGGGGAAGTGTGGGGTGGGGGAGGCTGGGAAGGCAGGATAGGAGCTGTCCTTTGTATGGCGTGCCCTCTGAGAAGTAGAGGCAGGCCCACCCAGGTCCCGTGGGTAACCCTCTGCAAATGCAGCTTCCCAGACGTGATGATGCCCTCCTACTCCCGGAACCCCTGGTCCTGCGTCTTCTTCATTGTGTACCTCTCCATTGAGCTATACTTCATCATGAACCTGGTGAGTGGCCATGCCTTGGGCTCTATCAGAGCAGCCTGCCCCAGCCCATGCAGTGCTGGGCCCTGAGGGTGTGTGAATGTGGGGACTGCCTTCAGCCTCCCCGGGCAAAACCTTAGGGCAAGAAAATCTCAGATTTGTGGTCAGATAAGGTGTTTGGAGGATGCCCTGTCAGGACTTAGGGAGTTCAGCTGGTTCTAAGTGGTAGCATCCTTACCAGCCTAGGGCTGCTGCTATTCCTGGTGCTAGATTCTAAGCCAAGGCCACCCTAGGGCCTTCACACTCTTATAGCAAACACATACGGTCATCCCTTGCCATCTGAAGGCAATGGTTCCAACCATGAGCCTTCCCCACCCACCAACACAGGTACCAAAATTCCCTGATGTAAAATGGCATGGTATTTTGCTTATAATCTGCACACATCCTCGTGTATACATTAAATCAACTCTAGATTACTTAGAATTCTTAATACAATGTAAATGCTGTATAAATAGTTGTTAGACTGTATCACTTAAGGAATAATGACAAGAAAATAGTCTATACATGGGAAATGCAGGTGCCACCATCTATTTCCCCTCCCAAATATTTCCCATGTTGGTTGGTTGAATTCATGGCTGTGGAACCCAGAGATGTGGAAGATCGACTGTATTATTACTGTAAAAGCTGACCTTATTAAACCTTAGCCAGGCATCATGCAATGTGCTTTATATATGAGGATGAAATGATTTAATATCCAAGCCTGTGGATTTTATTATGATTATAATTCTCAGTACACAGATGAAGAAACCAAAGATCAGACTGATAGAGTGACTTGCCCATAGCTGCATAGCTCATCCCAGACCCCTGTCCCTAACCATTCTGTCAGTAGGCTGTTAGGCCAGTGCCAAGACCACATGCCAATGGAGAGAGGCTTTTGATCAAGTCTTATGTTTATTTTCTACAAAGAGCATTCTCACACCAGTTACCAATCATCAGACTCAGTATAAAAATGGAAGACATTTTCTCTGTGGTAGACTTGTGAAATCTCCTAAAAATTTAAAGGCTTAAGAAGGAAGATACATTTTCTTTTTTTAGTTCCTCAAAACCAAATAATAAATATGTTGATTATATCTTTGTATTCATTTTCATTTGTAATATATTTAGAGCTGTGAAAATCTAGGGTAGGGGTCGGCAAACTATGGTCTTCTGGCCAAATCAGGCCCACAGCTTGTGCTTGTAAATAAAGTTTTATTAGAACACTGCTGCACCCATTTGTTTACATATCATTTGTGGCTGATTTCCTGATGGAACTACAGGGCTGAGTCATTGAAACAGACAATTTGGCCTTCAAAGTCTAAAATATTTGCTATCTGGCCCTTTATGGAAAAAGTTTACTGACTCCTAAAAGCAAATATTTCTAGAAAGGATTTGTCCAAATTCTTCCTCCACCCTCCGATCCCTCTCTGATGATACAGACTGTATCATTAATAAGCTGACTTTGGTATTGGGCAACCTCTAAATGTTACTTCCATGCATGCAGTCCTTGTCATTCACCTTATTTCTGGGACCACTGGTGATGCTGTGACTCACAAGGGAGAATAACAGGGCAGGAGGAAGTAGCATCAGGCACAGTGACATGGGAGGAGCAGTAGCAGTCAGCAGCTCAGCTGCGGGATGGGCTAGGTTGGGCTTAGAGCCCAGGCATGTTCTCCTCCCTGCTTTCTTCTCTCCTGTCTTACCCCCGTCCCTCTGGGAAAAGCTTTAAGTGAAAGGAGGGAGAGGAAAGTAGGAAAGTAGACCGGGAATCTGGGAGAAAATTGAATCACGATGTCTTCATGTATCTGAAGAGAGTTGTCAAGTGGCAACAAATAGAATAGCCTTCCTCTGTTGAAACTTGGAGACAAACTTCCTACACCACAAGATGCAGGTAGAAGTTCTTTCCAGGTCCTCTCTGAGGTGGCTGGATGAAAGCCCTGCCTGGAGGTAGAGGACAGACACCCCCAGCTGCTCAGGGCCCTATGTGCAGGGGAGTCAGAGCTCTGTGTTTTTCTCTTGCAGCTTTTGGCTGTGGTGTTCGACACCTTCAATGACATTGAGAAACGCAAGTTCAAATCCTTGCTGCTGCATAAGCGAACTGCCATCCAGCATGCCTACCACCTGCTTGTCAGCCAGCGGGTAGGGGCTAGAGGAACCGGGAGGGGTTAGGAAGGGGTTGATCCTTCTCCCTCCAGTGCCCAGAGCAGCCCCTAAGCATGGCAGGGCCAGCAATGTTAGAAACCTGGAGTCCTGCCTCTGGGAGAATGAGTAGGTGCCCTGGTTCTGGAGTGGCTGCTCCCAGGGGAGGGCAACAGTCTGGGTTCTGGCTCTTCTTCTCTCCCACACTGCCCTCTTCCCTCTCCCCAGAGGCCGGCTGGCATCTCCTACAGGCATTTTGAAGGCCTGATGCGCTTCTATAAGCCCCGGATGAGTGCGAGGGAGCGCTATCTCACTTTCAAGGCCCTGAATCAGAGCAACACACCCCTGCTCAGGTAAGAGTAGATACCAGGTGGGGGCGGGCAGCGTGGCCAGGCCAGGAATGACATATCACAAGAGGGAGTGGGGTGTGTGAAGGCACCGGTGGGCAGGCACAGAGGTTTGTTAGAGACTTCAGTTTTCTTCACAGAGATACTTGCACATGTGGACTTCTGGACTGTATTCGTCAGGGTTCTTTTTCCACAAGCCAGTAGTCCAACACAAACTCTATTAATGCTGACTTGATAAAAAAGGATTGTATCAGCTTATGAGGTAGACCAGGCCAGCAGCTCAAACCTGTGCCCTGAGTATGGTGGGGTAGGCCTATGTGAACCAGGTGGACAGAGAAGGGCGATTACACCATCTTGTGCACATATGTGTGAACACCTGCCTCAGCCTCCAAGAACTGACCTCCAGAACTCCCTGGGTAGTACTGTCTTCTGGACTGTTAATGACCAAAGCCCTGTCAACAGGAGAAGCAGCAGCCTGCTGTGGAGATGAGAATGAGCTAGCTCTGTTTGGGTTGGACTCACAGTCCAGGTGTTCCATGACAGCCTCTGCTAAAGAGGTGACATTTCTGTCCTAAGAGTTATAGTACTCTGGGGCTGCCTCGCCAGGGGCCAGAAACCATCTGTAGTGTGTTCAGTGTAGACTAAGTGGGTTATGTATTCATAGTACCTCAAGGGCAGATGAAATCCAAGTGCCTTGGAGCAGGGTCCCCTGGGCACTGATGTACCAGGACTCATAGGAGGTTCCCTCATCCCCTCCCACCTCACCTGTGAAGGTGGCCACGGACAGGTGAGGAAGAGAGCCAATGCAAATGTGAGAATGTGTTCTGATTTTTTTTTTTTTGCCTTTTCATTTAATTTATGCCAGCCTAAAGGAATTTTATGATATCTATGAAGTTGCTGCCTTAAAGTGGAAGGTGAGCACTCTTGTGGGACTAGAGACAGAATGGGCACAAGGGTTCCCAGGTGGGGACATGAAGACCAGAGGCACCTGGGGCCTAGCTCTCCCCCTGCTAGAGCAGCTCAGCTCTCAGATGGGAACCGTGCACTTCAAGGATAACAGGGGACCCCTGGCCCCCAAATCTGCCCTTACACATGTGATTTAGTATCACTGTTAACAGCACGGACTTGCAGACCCAGCAAACCTTTCCAAGGTTCATCTCACCCCTGAAACAAGAAAATGACAGTCTCTACCTGAGGGTTCTTTTCAGGATTATATATGAAAGTAATGCATACACATGGCACGTTGTCAGTGCTCAGCCCACACTGGCCGTTGGTGTTATTGTTTAGATCCCTGAATGTTAACACTGTTCCCCAGTTTGCTGTGTCAAGCAGAGCAGGAAAGCCAGCCTCCTGGCCCCAGTAGGTTCTGGTCACTGGCCCTGACCTCCTGTCCTCTGTGGCCCTGTTGCCTTGCCAGACAAAGAAAAACAGAGAGCACTGGTTTGATGAGCTTCCCAGGACGGCATTCCTCATCTTCAAAGGTAATTTTGGTCTGAATGTGGTGTCTTGGCAGCTGGGGTTTCCAGAGACTATAGGTGAACATTTGAGGAACATGTTCAGAGGGGAGTCTGTGTGTCTGAATGTCTGTATGTAGAAAGAGTGTGATTACCCCAGCATGGAAGTAAGTGGTAGGAGGCCAACTAGGAAAGAAACTAGGAATGTCAACCAAACCAAGATATTTCATAGATTTTCCTCTCTGCATGCAAAAGCAAAGATATTTAGTGAAGAAAATTTTGAAAGTCAGATGATTAGCAAAATATAAAAGTTTACCCACCTAGAGATAACCACTGTTAATTCTCTGATGTGTTTCTCTGTTGAAACACATTCTCTGTTAATTTTCTGTGCATTTTTAAAACAACAGGATTATGTTAGGTATTCTGTTCTGTAACCTGCCTTTTTAATCCAATAACACATTTCCCCTCTTCTGATGGCAAGACGTATAGCTAGATTATGTGACCACTTGCGTACTTTTGTATTAGTATAAAAGTCAAAAATTTTAATCGAGTGTTCCTGTTATTTACCTAACAATTGCCCCTGAGTTTAATGCCAGTTTTGAAGTTGTACATGGGAGTATTGTTAGCTCACAGGAAGTTTCTTTTTTCCTTTTTTTTTAGAGACAGAGTCTCACTTTATTGCCCTCGGTAGAGTGCTCACCCTCACAGCAACCTCCAACTCTTGGGCTTAGGCGATTCTCTTGCCTCAGCCTCCCAAGTAGCTGGGACTGTATGTGCCTGCCACAAGGCCCAGCTATTTTTTTTTTTTTTTTTTTTTGAGACAGAGCCTCAAGCTGTCCCCCTGGGTAGAGTGCTCTGGCATCACAGCTCACAGCAACCTCCAACTCCTGGACTCAAACGATTCTCCTACCTCCACCTCCCAAGTAGCTGGGACTATAGGCGCCCTCCACAGCGCCCAGCTGTTTTTTTTGTTGCAGCCGTCTTTGTTGTTTGGTGGGCCCAGGCTGGACTTGAACCTAACAGCTCAGGTGTATGTGGCTGGCGCCTTAGCCACTTGAGCCACAGATGCCAAGCCCCGGCTATTTTTTTGTTATTGTTATTGCAGTTTGGCCGGGGCCAGGTTCAAACCCGCCGCCCTCAGTATATGGCTCCAGTGCTGTACCCACTAAGCCACAGGTGCTGCCCTCACAGGGAGTTTCTTATGCAAATAGCCCAAAGTCTGGATCTGGGCCATTATGAACAAGAATGAAGATGGGATATTTTATTTTGTGATTTCTCCCACAGCTAGGCCTTTATATGCAACTGTTATTTCAGATTCTTTTTTTTTAATTTTCAAGACAGAGTATCATTATGTTGCCCTCAGTAGAGTGCCAGGGCATCACAGCTCACAGCAACCTCAAACTCTTGGGCTTAAGCAATTCTCTTGCCAAAGTCTCCCAAGTAGCTGGGACTATAGGTGCCCACCACAATGCCTGGCGATTTTTTTGTTGGAACTGTTTAGCTGGCCCCTGGCCGAGTTCGAACCTGCCACCCTTGGTGTATGTGGCCGGTGCCGTAACCACTGTGCTCCGGGTGCTGAGCCATATTTCAGATTATTTTTTTTTGAGACAGAACCTCAACCTGTCCCCCTGGATAGAGTGCTGTGACATCACAGCTCACAGCAACCTCCAACTCCTGGGCTCAAGTGAGTCTCCTGCCTCCGCCTCCCAAGTAGCTGGGACCACAGGCACCCGCCACAACGCCTGGCTATTTTTTTTTTTTTTTGGTTGCAGCCATCATTGTTGTTTGGTGGGCCCAGGCTGGATTGGAACCCGCCACCTTAGGTGTATGTGGCTGGCACCTTAGCCACTTGAGCCACAGGCACCAAGCCCATATTTCAGATTCTTGAGAGGGTTTTTCATTCTTCTGGGATGATAGTTACTCAGGTGGATGAGTAAACAGTCCCATGTTGAAGTGGCCAGTAGCTTCAGTGGTGGCCACCAAGGCTTTGTCCTATTCTGTCTCAGCTCAGGGTTGCCCTGGCTCTCCCCAGAGCAGCTGTTGTCCTTGCAGTCTTGTCTGGGGTCTGAGCACAAGTGTGTCATCCTTAGAACAGGCCCTTCCTTTTCTCACTCCTGGACATAAATACCCTAGTTGCTTGTGTGTGCATGAAGAATGTGGTAGGGGAATGTGTGTGAAAATTTCCATTTTAACATATCTTCTCTTCAATAGGCATTAATATCCTTGTGAAGTCCAAGGCCTTCCAGTATTTCATGTGTAAGTGTGAAATATCATAGCTGTGTGCCCCTTTCCTCCTGAGTCCTTTGCTGTTCTAGAAGGTGGGGAGGCAGAGATTAGTCCTGGAGTCATCTTCTTGACCTTTTATAAAGAATTCCCAGTCTGAGTAAAAGTGGGAGAGATTATTATTATTATTATTATTATTTTTTTTTTTTTTTGAGACGGAGCCTCAAGCTATCCCCCTGGGTAGAGTGCAGTGGCATAGCTCACAGCAACCTCCAACTCCTGGGCTCAAGCGAGTCTCCTGTCTCCACCTCCCAAGTTGCTGGGACCACAGGCACCCGCCACAACGCCTGGCTATTTTTTTTTTTTCAGTTGCTGCCATCGTTGTTGTTTGGCAGGCCCGGGCTGGATCGAACCCACCACCTTAGGTGTATGTGGCCGGTGCTTTAGCCCCTTGAGCCACAGGCGCCGAGCCAGTGGGAGAGATTATAATGGACATCTGTGTCCTGTCACCCTGCTTCACCGGTTGCCATCGAATGGCCAGTCTGTCTTATTCATCAACTCCCCACTCCCACCCCCACCTCTGGCTGTTTGTCCCTTCTCTACACCCAGATGTTCTGGAACAAATTCCAGAACCACAGAGTGTGATTGGTTGATGTGCCTTAAATTTGTTTTAATATGTAGATCCTCTCCCCTCCCTTTTTCCCTCTTACAACATTTAGTTAAACAGGTTTGTTTATCTGGTTTTGCATGTCCCTCTGTTGCTTATTTCCTGTAATTTGGTAATTATATCTAGAGCTATGTTGTCCAGTTGTGGTATCAGAGTTAAAAATTCAGTTGACTACATTTCAAATGCTCAATAGCCACAAATGCTAATGACTGCCAACTGGACAGGACAGATGAGAACATTTTTATTGTTACAGAAAATTCTTGTGTACAGAAATCCAGAGGCTTGATCAGGTTCAATCTGTCTAAGGAACTCTAGCCCCTTTTAGTGGGAAGTGGTGTTAGAGACCACAATTGGAGAGGCTCGGAATGCCCATTGCTTGGGATTGGTTATTGTTTCTAGGCCTTTCTATCAACAGAGTTAGGATTTTTTTTTTTTGAGATAGAGTCTCACTATGTGGTCCCGGGTAGAGTCTGGCTGTGGTGTCACAGTTCACAGCAACCTCAAACTCTTGGGCTTAAGCAATTCTCTTCCCTCAGCCTCCCGAGTAGCTGGTACTACAGGTACCTGCCACAACGTACGGCTACTTTTTTTGTTCTTGTTGTCATTGTTGTTTAGTAGGCCCTGGCCAGGCTTAAACCCGCCAGCCTCAGTGCATGTGGCTGGGGCTGTAACCACTGTGCTACAGGCATCGAGCCAGGATTTTGAAGGTAAATTACATTGTGAGTTCATGTGCATACTTCACATTGAGGACCACAGGTTTTTACCTTACTTAATTAATCTTACAAATCTATATTCCTAGTCTTAAAATCCAGCTTCCCAACAACACAAACACAATTACTCATTCACTTTATCCCATAGTCCCAGAATAACAACCTCAACACAACCCCAACAATATAATTGCTAGAAACATCATTCCAGGGTATATACTTCAAAAAAACAAAATCCTGACCATAGCACAGTGGTTACGGCACCAGCCACATATACTGAGGGTGGTGGGTTTGAACCCAGCCTGAGCCAACTAGACAACAATGACAGCTGAAAAAAAAAATAGTTGGGTGTTGTGGTGGGCATCTGTAGTCCCAGCTACTTGGGAGGCTGAGGCAAGAGAATCTCTAAAGTCCAAGAGTTTGAGGTTGCTGTGAGCTGTGACGCCACAGCACTCCACCAAGGGCAACATAGTGAGACTCTGTCTCAGAAAAAAAAAAAAAAAAAGAAGCTAGGTTTTATATCTGTCACTTCCTTTAGAGGTCAACTGTTTATTATGGTTTACCCTTCTATTATTTAAACACTGTAAGTAGATGCATATATACACACACGTATCAATGTCTCTCCCAAATAAACAAAGCATACTTGATGCACTTTTTTTCTCACCTTGGTTTTTCTCAGTTAACAGTATCTCCTGGAGATCAGAAATGAGGTCTGTTTTATGGTTGAAAGATGCCATTTTAGGAGGAGAAGGTGCCACCACTTCTGTCTCTAACCCATAAAAAAGAAAGGAAGGAAGGAGGGGAAGAGGGAAGGAAAGATAGGGAATCAAAGGAAGGGAAGGAAGGAAAGAAAGAAAGCCATCTTATGATTATATCATAGCCTACCATGTTTCCCTGAAAATAAGACACTGCCTTATATTTATTTTTTCTCAAGACGACACACTAGGGCTTATTTTCAGGGGATGTCTTTGTTTCCGTGCTGAAATGCATGATGTGGCTATGCAGATATGCTGCATAGCCATGCCCATCACTAGGTCTGGTTATTGGGTTGGACTTATATTTAACAAATGCATAGAAATCCTGCTAGGGACTTATTTTGGGGGTAGGTCTTATTTTCGGGGAAACTTGGTATTCAACCAGTCCCATGCTGCAGATCACATAGGTTGTTCCCAGTGTTTTGCTCTCACAAATAGTGCTGCAGGGAACAGCTTTCAGTATACATCTTATGGATTTTTTGCTAATGTACCATTGGGATTGGTCCTTAGAAGTAGGATTGCTAGGTGAAAGGCTAAATGCATAAGTGATCTTGCTAAATAGTTCATGCAGTCATTTTTAATTTAATTTAATTTATTTTTTATAGAGACAGTGTCTTTCCATGTTGCACAGGCTGGTCTCAAACTTATAAACTCAATTAATCTTCCCATCTTAGCCTCCCAAATGCTGCAATTACAGGCATGAGCCATCGCACTCAGCTATGTAGTTTTTTTTAAATTTTTTATTTATTTTTGAGATAGAGTCTCAAACTGTCGCCCTGGGTAGAGTACCATGGCATCATAGTTCACAGCAACCTCAAATTCTTGGGCCTAAGTGATTCTCTTGCCTCAGCCTCCCAAGCAGCTGGGACTACAGGCGCATGCCACCATGCCCAGCTATTTTTTTGTTGCAGTTGTCATTGTTGTTTGGCAGGCCCAGGCTGGATTTGAACCTACCGGCTCTGGTGTATGTGGCTGGCACCCTCGCCACTGAGCTATAGAAGCCGAGCCAGCTATGTAGTTTTTGAATTAGATCTCACTAAGGGCAAGCAAATGTTTTCAATACTCAAACTCCTCTGTATTGTTCATCTTTTACACTGACTTGGAACTGGTATCCCTGCAGTGACGTAGAGAGTGTTTTTAGAAATTCACAGCTATTTCTAAGTAAAACCACTGGGAAGTTTAACTCCTATGGTAAAGAGCACCTAGTAGAAAGAAATTCTCTTTTTTTTTTGAAACAGACCCTCAGGCTATCCCCCTGGGTAGAGTGCTGTGGCATCACAGCTCACAGCAACCTCCAACTCCTGGGCTCAAGCAAGTGTCCTGCCTCAGCCTCCCAAGCAGCTGGGACCACAGGTGTCCGCCACAATGCCTGGCTATTTTTTTGGTTGTGGCCATCATTGTTGTTTGGCGGGCCCAGGCTGGATTCGAACCCGCCATCTTAGGTGCATGTGGCTGGCACCTTAGCCACTTGAGCCACAGGCACCGAGCCGAAATTCTCTATCGAATGGGTGTGTGGAGCAGCCCTGTTCTCCTCCCTCTCCCAGAGCTTCCCAGAAGTTAACCAGGGACCACAGCTATGACCTATAAATTTCCAAGCCCACCTGTTCTTTTTCTGTCTCTCTTTTTTTTTAAGACAGTTTTAGTATGTTGCCCTCAGTAGAGTGCTGTAGCATCACAGCTCATAACAACCTCAAACTCTTGGACTTAAGCGATTTTCAGCTTCCTAAGTAGCTGGGACTATAGGTACCTGCCACAACACCTGGCTTTGTTGTTGTTGTTGTTGTCATCTAGCAGGCATGGGGCGGGTTCAAACCCACCAGCCCCAGTGCATGTGGCTGGTACCCTAACCACTGTCTTGCTTTCTTTTTTTTCTTGTTTTCCTTTTTCTGTCTTTCATGGCCCTGTCTATTTCAGACTTGGTGGTGGCAGTCAATGGGATCTGGATCCTCGTGGAGACGTTTATGCTGAAAGGTGAGCCCCAGCTTGAGGACTGGCCAGGTCCTGGTCAGCACACTGACTTTCCCTGGACCTGCTCCTGCTCTGTCTTACAGGTGGGAACTTCTTCTCCAAACATGTGCCCTGGAGTTACCTCGTCTTTCTTACTAGTAAGTTTCTGATGTGGCTTGTCTTAAACACTGTCCAGGAGAACTTGCACTTGGCTTAGAAATTCATGATTTTTTCTGTAAAACAGGAAGCTAAAGAGATGGAGCAGGCGTGGCGCCTGTAGCTCAGTGAGTACGGTGCCGGCCACATGCACCGAGGCTGGCAGGTTTGAGCCCAGCCCAGGCCTGCTAAACAATGACAACTGCAACCAAAAAAAATAGCTGGGCATTGTGGCAAGTGCATATAGTCCCAGCTATTCAGGAGGCTGAGGCAGGACAATTACTTAAGCCCAAGAGTTTGAGGTTGCTGTGAGCTGTGATGCCACAGCACTCTACCCAGGGCCACATAGTGAGACTCTGTCTCAAAAAAAAAAAAAAAAAAGGGGAGAGACATGGAGCAGAAATTTAGTCTGATTCCAACTCATCCTTGTTTAAAACTCTCATGGTTTTCCACTGGTCTAGGGATCAAGTCCATATCCCCCAGGTGTGACCCACCCTACTTGCTGGGCATAGCCCCTGCAGCCCACCTCTTTAGCCTGTTGCCACCTTCTAGCCTTCCAAACAGCAACCCTCTTCCCACTGCCTTAACCCCTGCCCCCAGACCTATGCATGGTACTCTCGGGAATGCCCACCTCTGCCTCACTTTCCTTGTCATCATGTCAAGTCTGAACACCTTGAACACTGTGTTGTCATCCCCTGTTCACTTGTCTTTCCTGCCTAGAGATGATAAGTTCTGTGTGTGCAGGCCTGCCCTGCCCTATTCGCTGCTGCATGCCTGGCACCCTGCATAACGCTTGATGGGAAGGGTGCCGGGACACGGCTGCTGGTTGGGCAGGTGGATGGCTATGGCATGTCTAGGGGTCGAGGAGGGGGGAGGATTTCTGTTCTTAAGCAAGTTGCCCAGGTGGCTACCATCTGGACCAGGCCCTCTCCTGGAGCGAGTGTTGCTTTCATGGGGGAGGTGTGTGGGGTACAGCCCAGAGGGCACATGGCCTGTGGGGAGGCTGCAGTCTATAGGGTAGCCTTGGAGGGAAGCCAGGCCAGGGGGGAAGATGTGGTGTAGCTGCTTCCCAGCCTCCTCTTCTTTCCTGCAGTCTATGGGGTGGAGCTGTTCCTGAAAGTTGCTGGCTTAGGCCCTGTGGAGTACCTGTCCTCCGGGTGGAACCTGTAAGTGGACAGCACGTTTCTTCCCATGGCTGAGCCTCTAGTGACAGCCACCACGCGTCTTCTCCCTGTATGCCTCCAGTACACAGGCTGCTTCTGGAACTGCAGAGGGAAAGTCTGAGGACAGGCTGAGTCCTCTGTCTTCGTACAGCAGCTCTGCCCATGGCCCATGCACTCCCCAGGGTCAGGCTGTTGTCCTAAACTCTTTTAAGCCACTCACACCAGTCCTCCTGGGAATGGTGTCTTGAGGTGCTTTAGGTCAGGTGGCTCTTCCTGAGCTGTTAGGCTTTTTATCTCCCCTATAAAAACCCACAGCACCCATAGAGAAGAGTGTCCCACCACCTCCCTTTGTGAACTGTGATGAGACCCATGTGGCCCTTCTCCCTGGGCCACAGAACTCAGGAGGTCTTTTACCCACCCCATTAGAGTTAACTGACCCATGATACTAGGCTACACTCACGAGGTCTTGGGTTGTGAGGGTAAAACAAATTAATAAACAGAAGAATTGGGAGGGAAAGTACCTGTATGCCCTCCGACTAGAGGTAGGTAGCTGTTCTGGTGGGGAATCTCATCAAAAAGTTTCTGGGGTTGGGCCAGTTCCCACTGTGTAGCCAGGTGTCTCCTGAGCTGAGGATGAGGCCAAGGTTTCTGTCCTCTGTATCATTAGACCGGCACAGGGGCCCTGGGAGAGGGTCCTGGGTATTGAGAGCACTGAGTCCTGATCCTCTTGATCTCCTGTGACTAGGCTTAGCAAACTTCGCTCAGAAACCCAGGGCATCAGGAAGTTGCTCCCAAGGCTAGCCGGCTACTGTTGGCTTTGCTTTGGCTGGTGTCTGGGCTCCTTGGAGGGGGGACTGAGGGCCAGGAGTGGGGTGTAGTCATGGGGGCTTTAGGGCTGCTGAATGGACCTTGATTGCTCCTGTTTCTCAGGTTCGACTTCTCCGTCACAGTGTTTGCCTTCCTGGGACTGCTGGCTCTGGCACTCAACATGGAGCCCTTCTATTTCATAGTGGTCCTGCGTCCCCTCCAGTTGCTAAGGTGAAGGGGCAGGTTGGGCTGGGGCAGGGGGCAAAGGGAGGACAGAAGACCCTGGGACTGTGACCTGAAAGGAGACAGAAGACTCACAGCTTGTGTCACAGATGTCATGACCCCACAGAAGCACCATGAGGGTCACTTCTCCCCTGTGAGGGTGTGCAGGCTGCCGGCACCTCCTCCCCTTTCTGGCACCAGGTGGCTCAGACGGGCAGAGAAACCCAGCCTGTGACTCCGTGTGTACTCTGCCTAAGCTTGCATTGCTGTGGCCACAGAAGCCCATGAGCTCAGCCATAAATCAGAGCTCAGGCTCTATAGGTCAGGGGGCCTTTCAGGGGAACTTCATGCTTTTCTGGCTTAGCCTCTTGTCCTGAAAACCCTCACGCAGGTCTCACCAATTTCCCAGGGACACTGTAGGACATCCTGATAAAGCCTTCCCCACTGACATGCCTCTTCCCTGAGACCTGTGTCCTCAGAGACTGTGTTTTCCCCTCAACTCCAGCTGTAGTCACACCCGCACCCAAGCCCTGTCCTCTCTGTCCTGATAACAGAGGGGAGAGGTGGGACACCGGTTGGCAGAGTCTCTGGGGAATGACCCTGCTGCCATGGTGTACATGATGGCCTGGGGCCAGCCTGAGTGTCTGCCTCCTTCCTACCCACTGCCATACTTTCTTACTGGTGAGCACCACTACCTGCCCCTTGGTGGGCATGGACCCTCCTCTCTCCTTGGTTGTGAGGTTTGGCTCTCTGCCTCCTGCTTTGAGTGTAAACTGTGGTAGGAAGTTGCTGCCACCTCCTTACCCCCGATATGTTGTGAGGAGACACAGCATGGCTCCACACCTCTTCCTAGAAGGGTCCTGTCCAGCCCCGATGTTCTAGGGCTGTGCCTGTCTCTTACCAGATGAACAAGCCACCTGAGCCAAGCGCTGGCTGGCAGGGAAATAGACCCTCAGGTGAAGGACAGCGCCCCACGAAAGGCAGGCTTTAGCACATTCTGACAGAAGGGGGCTGAGGCCATGCCCCTGCTTCTGTAAGTGACCTGGTGTTCTTCCATTACTCAGGCTGTTTAAATTGAAAAAGCGTTACCGTAACGTGCTGGACACCATGTTTGAGCTGCTGCCGCGGATGGCCAGGTACTGCCCTGCCTCTTGGCCCACAGCTGCAGGCATTGTGAGGCTGTGCCCACAGGGGAGAGGAGCTGAGTGGTAGTTGGGGAAAGAGTCCCAGGGAGGACTGGAGTCAAGGGGCCAATGGGCCTTCTGGAAGCCTGAAATTTTGATACCACAGGTCTCCCTGGCACCATTTTCCTCCACTGACCCATCTGAAATATTTAGTGGGGAGGGCAGGGAGCAGTCAACTCACTTACTGCCTGTGTCTACATTCATAGGTAAGGGGTCACCTGTGAGTCTACCTTCACAGGTAAGGGGTGAATCTCTGGTAAAGGGGCATCTGTTAATAGAGTCCTCAACTGAGCCGATTTTACCCCAGACCCAGACCACAAGGCCCCTTCCCCACAGGCATTCCTAGTCGGTGACCCCCAGCTAGGGGCACGCCTCTGTGTCGGCTCAGTGGGTCCGAGGAGGCTGGGGCTGCAGAGGAGCCATCTCCCTGGCAGGCCCCACGTCACCCTATCCTTTCTGACCCTTCCCAGTCTGGGCCTCACCCTGCTCATCTTTTACTACTCCTTCGCCATCGCGGGCATGGAATTCTTCTATGGGATCCTCTACCCCAACTGCTGCAAGTAAGTAGGCAATGGGATGCCCAGCCCTGCCTCGTTGCCAGCAGCCTACACTTCTAGGGGCACCAGAGCCAGCATGGGCCCCCTCTCAGCCTTAAGATCCTTAGGCACACACTGTTCTAGGGGCTGCTTTCCTTTGCTTTTCACGGCTCTGCTGAACACAGTGAGCTATGTGAACAGCCTGGACACAGGGTTGACTATGGAGAGAGGGTGTCTGAGCCAGTTTCCCCATATCCCCAGCAGGGTCTAGGAGCCACACCCCAGTTGGGCCTCTATTGGCTCCTCCTTTGTGCTGAGGGATGAGATGCAGGACTCTGCTTCTGAACAGGTTTTCTGGTGGCCCAAACAGACTTTCAGAAACATCGGCATGGTTTTTCATAGACCAACCATAAAAGATGGGAAGGGACATGGTAGATGAGATCTCCTTCAGAGAGAAGCAACCTATCAAACGTGCTTGATGTATTGTGGGGCCCTGATAAGAAATTCTCCTTTCCCTGGGGTTGGTGCCTGGCATCTGGTATCCAGCCTCCAGAGCACATTCCAGGCTGGGCACATGCGGGGAGGCTCTTGCCTCTCCTCCCTCCCCAGCAGGGAGCAGTGAAAGAGAAGGCCTGGCCGGCAGCAGAGAACTACGGAGTGCAGGCAGGTGGGGGCAGCCTGGGGTTCCCCCAAAGCATAGCAGCTGAGTGTAGCCCCTGAAGCTCAGGCAGGAGCTGGACAGGGCCTGGCAAGAAACTCTGCTGGGGGCAGGGCTGGTTGGACCTAAGTTTGCTTAAACTTTTTGTCCTTCATGGAGTTGGCCAATTGTCTTGTGACCTTCCCTTCTGCCTCCCTGTCTTCCCCGTCAGCACTAGTACAGTGGCAGATGCCTACCGCTGGCTCAATCATACTGTGGGCAATAGGACTGTTGTGGAGGAAGGTTACTACTATCTCAATAACTTTGACAACATCCTGAACAGCTTCGGTAAGTAGAGAAATCATGGGGGAACGTTCCCAGGGCATGCTGCCCCAGGCCCAGAGGGGGTGAGCAGAGCTGTCTGAGACTCTCTCCCTCCTGAGCTGTAGGCCACACTTTCTGCTGTCCTCACTGGCTTAGAAGGAGGGTGTGGGTCCCATCTGCCCAGCCCTAAGGGCAGAGTCCAGGCCAAATCCCAGGGTTCACTGAGCCACTAGATTTTACTCTTTTTCCTGATATGTTTTCAGTTTGAGAAAGGAGAAGAGCTTCATGCCTTAGCTGGAAGGGGTATAGTCTACTATGAGGGTACCACCTACCTCATTGTGGTGGTACTGGCAGGGTGGGACCCAGCCTTACCAGTGTTGCCATAGTGCTCTGTATGGCCGCTGCTGGCTGGTTCCAAGAAAAAGCCTAGGGTGGGGAAGTGGAGGACAGTGTCCCTGTAAACATGGCCTCTTGGGAGGAAGGGGGACCCCCCCCCACCATGACATCTCAGATCTACACCCAGTATGGACCTCTACCCTGGCCCTGGTATGGCATGAGCTGCTGCAGCTAAGGGCACACCATGTGCCCTCTTGGGAATAGGCCAGCATGCACTGATGGAGGGCTGTGGCTGATCTTCTCTGGAGCTCACAGCCCAAGCTGATGTGTGGTGGTGCCATCGTTTTAGTACATGATGCTGAAGGATAGGCTACTCCAGGATAGGTGGAGAGGGGCTACTTGAAATTTGACTTCGAATAAGCAGGTCTGATGCAGACATCTTTCTTTCCCTTCCCTTTGGCAGTGACCTTGTTTGAGCTCACAGTTGTCAACAACTGGTACATCATCATGGTAAGATCTCAGCCAACTCCTGGGGCTGTTTTCCCACCACTCTCTGAGGGCAGCTCTGGGTCCCTCCACACTCAGCATGGGCTGTGTTGCCCTTCCTATGGCCTGTAGGGTGTGGGTCTTAGGTCGCGCTGGGTGGGTGTTCTGTGAGGAGACCTACAGACTATGGTTGGACCCCAGAAGCCCCCTCTTAGCATCTGGCAGAACTGGGTTTCTCTGCTGGCTCCATACACGCTCCCTCCCCCAGCAGCCAGGAGGTCTCCTACCTCCCACCACTGTGGAGATGACTTTTCAATTAAGAAATAATATGGCAAGCGTTTTTAGAAATTTTTATTGGTTTATTAATTTTTGAGATAAAGTCTCCTTCTGTCCCTCAGACTATGGGTGCAGTGACATAGCTCACTGCACCCTAGGCTCAAGTGATCCTCCCACCTCAGCCTCCCAAGGAGCTGGGCCTGCCACAGTGCCCAGCTAATATTTAAATTTTTTATATAGACAGACTGGTCTCAAGCTCCTGCCCCCACGCAATCCTCCCACCTTGCCCTCCCAGAGTACTAGGATTATAGGCGTGAGCTACTGTGCCCAGCCGGGCATTGTTGATTATTTTCTCCCCATATCTTAAAAACTCTTGCATTCTGTCACTGCCTGGGGTAAAGACTGCACCTGTAGGCCAGGCTTAGTGGCTCACGCCTGTAATCCTAGAACTCTGGGAGGCTGAGGTGGGTGGATTGCTTGAGCTCACAAGTTTGAGACCAGCCTGAGTAAAAGCGCAACCCCATCTCTACTAAAAATAGAAAAATGAAGGCAAGAGAATCACTTGAGCCCAAGTGGGAGGTTGCTGTGTTCTATGATGCCACGGCACTCTACCCAGGGCAATAGCTTAAGACTCTGTCTTAAACAAAACAAAACAAACAAACAAAAAGACTGCCCCTGTTGGTCCTGAATCCTGCCTCCCAGGAGAGCATCCTGGGCACACACAGCAGAAAGGAACTATTAGCCTGGGGGAAGCGAGGTCCCTCTTCTCTGCCTCTCATACCCAGAGGCAAATCAGAAGGGATCTGTAAGGAGCTGGTCATGCCTGGCTGCTCCCTCACTGACTGCTCCCCTCGGTTTCTAGGAAGGTGTCACCTCTCAGACCTCTCACTGGAGCCGCCTGTACTTCATGACATTTTACATTGTGACCATGGTAGGTTGCTGGGGGCAGAATGCTCTTAATCCCCCATCTTCCCCAACATCAGCTGTCCCTGCTTCTCAGGCTCATCCTGCTGAAGGGGCCTGGTCCCATCCAGCCAGGCCCTGTTGGGGTGTGCAGCAGCAGCCACCTACATTCCCCTCCCCCCCGGTCCCTGGCCAGGTGGTGATGACCATCATTGTTGCCTTCATCCTTGAGGCCTTCGTCTTCCGAATGAACTACAGCCGCAAGAACCAGGACTCGGAAGGTCTGTGCAGGGAACTGCATCCTGGGCGTTTGCTCTCTGCTGCCTGCCTGGCTCCGTCTGTCTGCTGGGCAGTGCAGCTGGCTATCTGGCTGTCAGCTTTTTGGCTAGCTTAGGGTTTGGCAGTTCAGCTGTCTAGTTGTCCAAGCTTATCTGTCTGGCCTGTCTGTCTAAATCTCTTGTACGCACTGATTTAAAAATATTTAGTGTCAGAAAAATGCTCACTCTTGAATTTTCAAAGGAAAACAATACATCTCATAGGTGAAGAAAAATCAAACCGTAGGGAAAGGGTCATTGTGGAAAGGGCCGCTCCATGCCTGTCTTGCCTTTCCTTACTTCCCCTCCAGGACTTTTCACGCCTAGCTGTTTCTTCTTTTAGTTATCTCCACATTTCCCAACAATAGGTTCATGCTGTAGGTCTTGGGTTCTTTTTTTTTTTTTTGTGATGGGGTCTTGCTCTGTCACCCAGGCTAAAGTACTGTGGCACAATCATAGCTCAATGCAACCCCAAACCCCTGAGCTCAAGCAATCCTCCTGCCTCAGTCTCTCCCCAGTAGTGGAGACTGCAGGCATGCAACACCATACCTGGTTAATTATCTTTTGTAAAGATGGGGTCTTGCTATGTTGCCTAGGCTAGTCTCACACTTCTGCCATGGCCTCTAAAGTGCTGGGATGACAAGCAAGAGTCACTGCTCCCAGCCTTATTATAATGTAAATGGCATGAATATTGTTTACTACAGAGGCAAATAGTATTTCTTATGACAACTTGACTGCTGGCTTTAATAATTGTCTCACTCTTCCCAGCCTGCACAGCTTTCTGCATGTTGATCCTTCTTCTCAAATTCTCCATCAAAAGTGTCCACTGCTATTAATACTGTACTTGTTTCCAAATCTCTTGTCTTATCAGGCTCTCTGACCATTTTCTTTTTGTTTGGAGATTCCCTCCTGAAATCCCATGTCCCTGTAAGGTGCTGGCTAGACCAGTAGTACTCATGAAGAGAGCATAGGAGGGACATGGGGGGAGTTCCAAATGGCTGAGGTGGGGGTGGGGCACATGGACCTTGAGTTGGTTACAGAGTGAACCTTGAGACCCAAGCAGAGGGGCAGGCAGCAGGGATGATAGTCAGCCAAGACCAAGTTGCATTGGCAGCTCCAACCCCCAGGCTCTTTCCCACTCCTTCCATCCCTCCTTGCAGTTGACAGTGGCATCACCCTTGAGAAGGAAATCTCCAAAGAAGAGCTAGTTGCAGTCCTGGAGCTCTACCGGGAGGCACGGGGTGCCTCCTGTGATGTCACCCGGTTGCTGGAGACCCTCTCCCAGATGGAGAGATATCAGGTAAGGAGCTATGGGCCTCATCAGATGGCAGGGGTGGGTTTGAGCATGGTTTAATCCCTCCCCTCAAATGCTGGCAACACTTCTGAGTGACACAATTGCAGAAACCAGAGTAGTAGTGGGAGAGGCCAGCTAGGGCTCCCAAGGGGGTCCTGTACTGCCTGTAGCTGAGCCTTGCACCTCTGTTCTTCATTAGCAAAATTCCATGGTGTTTCTGGGACGGCGATCAAGGACCAAAAGTGACCTGAGCCTGAAGATGTACCAGGAGGAGATACAGGTAGGCACTGCCCACCTCATAGCCACATCCTTGGCCCTCGCCCTTCCTGAGCAGGGGCTGCCCTCTGACTAGAGGTAGAAGGCTGGGCAGGGAGATTTGTAGTCATCCACTGGGACTACTGCTAGTGGTATCAGGGATCCTGGCTGGGGCCTTCTTTTTACTCATTCCCCAACAGAGGCAGCTATCCTGTCTGGTCAGCAATATAGGACACTGCCCCTTATGACTTGCCCAGAACCTCCTTTTTCTGAACTGGGGCTGCAAACTCAAATGTGCACGGCAAGATACATAACGGGAAAAGAGGACAGGGCCATGCCACACTGGCAAGGAGGGGCATATACAGAGAGGGCTGCCTCTGTCGAGGCCCAGCAGAGCGTTGCTCAGTAGGAATAAGGCCCTGCTGTACTCAGGTTATGCAGGTTGTTTTGGCTAATTGGGGTTTTTTTGTTTGTTTTAATTTAAAAGAAGCAAAAGTCAGATTTTTTTGTTTTTCACAATCACCCAGTCCTTCCTTATTGACAACTAAGGAAAATACCTTGTAGTCCAGGCACAGTGGCTCAAGCCTGTAATCCCAGCAGTCCAGGGGGTTGAGGCAGGTGGATTGCTTGAGCTCACAGGTTCGAGACCAGCTTGAGGCAGAGCAAGACCCTGTCTCTTAAAAAAAAAAAAATAGCCAGGCATCATTTAGTCCCAGCTACTTGGGAGGCTGAGACAAGAGAATAACTTAAGCCCAAGAGTTTGAGGTTGCTGTGACCTATGACACCATGACACTCTACCAAGGGTGACAAAGTAAGACTCTGTCTCAAAAAAAAACAAAGAAAGAAAAAGAAAATACCTTGCAAAGAACTATGTGAGAATGTGCTGGGCCTTCCAGACAAAGCCTACAGGCCACAGACTGTCAGCTTATGGCTCCTGCTTTGGGTCTTTCCTTTCTCCTTGGGGTCCCTGAGGCTCTGTGGAGGGTTTCCTGTGGCCATGCTGTTTTCTGGCTTTCTCACAGCCCTTCGGTTTCGCTGGAGCAGCGATAACCAGTGTCCATTTCCTTGAAGCAGCTTACATGCTTGAAACACAAGAACATCAGAGCCAGGGTCCTTGGGGCAGATGTATCGTGGCTCACTGAACTTGGTGTCACAGAGACATGGAAATACGAGCTTCTGTGTCCATCCTGGCTCGGTGACCTGGGACAAGTCACTCAGTTCATTCCCACAAAGCAGCGGGGATGACACAACAGCACACATTCCAGTGTGCTTGGAGAGAGGTGTGCTGCCCTGCCCTGCCGCTGCCTTCTGCCTGTCCATCTGCTCCAGCCCTCAGCTTTCCCTTCTGTGAAACTAAAGAGGGGACACAACTAGGCTATCTCTAAAATATTCTTCAAGCTCTAAAGATGTGTGGTTCAGGCTTGGCGCCTGTGGCTCAATCGGCTAAGGCGCCAGCCATGTACACCTAAGGTGGCGGGTTCGAATCCACAGCCTAGGCCCGCCAAACAACAATCATGGCTGCAACCAAAAAAAAAAAAAAATGGCCGGACATTGTGGCGGGCGTCTGTGGTCCCAGCTACTTGGGAGGCGGAGGCAGGAGACTCGCTTGAGCCCAGGAGTTGGAGTTTGCTATGAGCTGTGATGCCATGGCACTCTACCCAGGGGGATAGCTTGAGACTCCGTCTCAAAAAAAAAAAAAAAAAAAAAGAAAAGAAAAAAAAAAGATGTGTGGTTCAGTCTCCAAGGAGTGCATTTTGGCAGGCACCTGTAGTCCCACCTACTCAGGAGGCAAGGCAGGAGGCTCACTTGAGCCCAGGAGTTTGAGGCTGCAGTGAGCTGTGATTGTGCCACTGCCCTATAGCCTGAGACACACAGTGAGACCCTGTCTCTAAAAAAAATCGAAATATGGAGAAACATGTGGTGTACTTTTTAATTCCTGAATACTCTAGTCCCTGAAAACACCAGGTTATATAACAACGATGGTCTTAGGCAGGTAAGCTCTTTAACTTTTCCAAAATGCCTTCACAGTCCTATTGGAGGGTGGCAAAAGCTGCCTGGGAGTTAGAAGAGGCACTCGGCTTTATATAACTCCCCAGCCTTGGTTTTCTTGAGTGTAAAACCTGGATGAAATTCCTGCCAGGCTCAGAAGGGATGACGTAGGAGAATCCCTCTGTGAATGACAAAAGGTCATGTTCACAAACAAAGGAGGATTGTTGCCTACCTGGGTCTCATATCAGCCTCTACATAGTTGAGGAGACATTTCATTGTGATTTCTGCTGCTAGGGCCATATTGAGAATTCCCAACACGTCCAGGCAGGTGAGGGGCAGTTCAGTCCTGGCTGGGTGGGGCTGGCAGCTGGGTGACTTGTTGGGCTGGGGGGAGCATGGGTTTGGCTGGAGGGGTGTGGCCCTCAGCCCCCTGCCTGCTCTGCTTTAGGAGTGGTACGAGGAGCACGCCAGGGAGCAGGAAGAACAGCAGCCGCTCAGCGTCCCCATCGCCCAGCAGCCCCCAGGCCTCCGCCAGCGCTCCCAGACCATCACCTAGCTCAGTGCCGGAAGCCGTCTCATCTATGCAATAACACAATAGTATTATTTTACTGCGATGTATCGAACAATGTGTGTGTGTATACACATGCTCATATTATGCACATATCCACATAGAGGAAGAAAGCAGACGAGATGGGGCTCGGTTTGTGGCCACCTTGCCCTCTTGTCTTTAATTCTAAAAGCCAGTTTGGTGCCAGGGGGTCAGGCCGTCAGGTCTGAGTTCTGCCTACTGTGGGAAGCTCTAGGAGCCCTCTTCACAAGCAGACCAGTTGAACAGATTTCTGCTGAGTTCTGCAGGGCTTGCCCTGAGCCTGGGCCAGGCCTTACTTGGCCAGATCCAAAGCCGTCTCCTTGCGCTGCTCTCAGCCCCGGCCTATCTGACAGCTTCCCAATAACTCTCCCCACAGCCATGTTGTAGATTTCCGTCTTTCGTTAGGGACAAAACCACTTAGGAAGGAAAAAACCCAAATCCCTCAGGGTGGTATTTCTATGTATATCATAATGTCCTAGAACGCTCCTTTGGGGGCCAGTGCCCAGGACCTAATAGAAAGGTGGAATCAAGGGTTGTGATTGTACCTGTGTGGTCAGAGCTCAGCCAGTGCTGGGCAGCAAGAGACCATGCTAACCTCTTACAGGTTTCCCTCCAGGCTCTGTAAGCTTTCTCTTGCATACTCCTTTGGTTTAACCCTTGTTGCTGAAAGTCCTGCTACAGCGGCCTCCTGTGGGGACCAGGCACAGTGGGACAATGTCAGGCAGTGGTTGCAACCAGATCAATTCCTGGACAGGCTTTCTTGACTGAATCCCTTTTCCTTTGACTTACCTGCTCAAGCAAAAGGATATTTTGGTTAAATGGATTGTGCTAAAGACAACAGCAAGTCCTTGACACACATGCATGAGATGTTGCTGTTGGGAATAGGAGCAAACAGCACAGAGAGGCTGTGGGATGTGGCTGCAACCCCATGGCTCAGCCTGGTCTGATTCCCACCTCACCTTGGGCTGGTGGGTTCAGATGAATGCTCATTTAACCAAATTCCCTTGGCACCTCCCTGGATGCTATCAAGGAAGGATGAGTGCTCAAGTCTGGAGCAGACCTGTTGGGTTTACTGGCCATGATGGTGGGGAGTGATAGCTCCCAAAGCAGGGTCGGGGAGGGGTAGCTTTAGTCAGGCTGTCCTGAGCCACAGAGCCAAGCACAGCACGGTTTCTGTGTCAGTGAGATAGGGGAGATCGTCACCAGTGGACAAATTGGGCCAACCCCAACTTTCTAGGGACTGCTTCTTGTGGCTTCTGAAGGTGGTAGACAGAGGTTCCCTCTGGCCTTGTCCTTTTCCTGGCCACATAGTAGGCAGGGCAGAGCCTGACCCCAGGGGAGCAGCACCTGGTTCCATTCCCTAATCACCTCCAAGGCCAAGCTGGATCCACAGCCAATGCGGCCCAGTTCTCCTTGTCAGGGGAGAAGCAGCAGGTGTTTCCGTTTTAAAAGCACAGCCCTTTGGGAAAACAATAAATCGTAGAGAACCACTGTGAGTCCCCCGTGGAATCAGGAGGCTGACATTGTCCTCTTCATCTCTGGAGGGCCAGCAGCCATTGCAGGAGCTCAGCATTGAGCCCTGGGCCAGAATCCCTTCCCCTCCAAGAAGGAACTTCATTTGCACAACTGGGTGCCTTTTACCTTTTATGTATTGAAATGGGCAGTGGGAAGCAAGGGTCATGGGACAGTTCTGAAAGGTGGGCGTGAGTGCTCTGGCCCAAGTATCAGCCTCCTGCTAGTCCCTTTCTCTGCTGCCAAGGGGTCTGCAAGCCAGGAGGGGCCAGCAGCCACTGGTGTTAGCTGAGGGGAGTTGAGGCCCTCACGTGTGAGCACCATTGCCGGATAGGTAGGGTTGTGGCTCTATTCATGGTGACTTGTCTATGTGCCAACCCTGCCGAGATGGGGCATGGTTTGGACCAAGACAGGACAAATCCAAGAGGCAATAGTGCCGATGGGCCAGGCTCCAGCTAGTGGGGGGCACCCTTGTCATGGAGGCTAGGGACAGCCATCCTTGTGGGATCACCTGGGAGCCTACTAAGTTGACACTCAAACTTGCCCACCAAGTAGGGGACAGGGGTCACTCCAGGCTGTGAGCTCTGAGGGCACGGGGACATAACCATGCACAGATGCCCCCTTACCCTCTGCATCACAGCTGAGTCGACGTGAGTGACGGCCAGGGTTACAGCCTGGCAGTGGTGGCAGTGCCATTGTGCCCCCATCGCAACATGCAGGCGCTTTGGGGATGCTGCCTGGCACTGCCTTGCTTCCCCTGCCCCTGCCCCAGCCTTATTCCACACCACAAAGACAATCATTTTGTACGGATCATGGGAGCAACGCTGTAAGGTTTTGTACATTGGTAATTTGTTACCTAGAAAACCCACTGTGTCTCCGGATTTCTGGCGTATTAATTAAAGAGCCTCTGCTTTGTAAATGTGGCTGCTGCCTCTTGACTTGCATGACTTCAGGTGTTATGGACAGAGGAAGGTCCCATCTACGGCCTTCTGACCCTCCTCAGCCCCACCCCTAACCCTGCATCCCTGGTTCCAGGTAAGGGAGAATAGGAGTGAGACATGTACCATGTCCTTGAAACATTATTTTTTATTTGGAAAAAAAGAAAATTGAATCCTTTTCTTTACCTGCATAAGGCAATCGGGCAGACAAGAGTTGCTTATTTCAAAGGTGGGATCACCATGACAGCAGAAAGGCACCAGGGAGCCCCTCTGTCCCCGTGGAGCTTGCAGGCACTGGAGCCTCTGACCCAGGGCTCCCCTGAGGTAGGCACAGGACACGCATGTACTCCTGTGTGCAGCTGGGGAGCCCCAAGGCTCTGGGCACAAAGGAGTCTGCACAGCCAAAGATAGAGTGGGAGAGTCTAGAGCCAGGCTGTGTGGCATGGCAGTGCCACAGGCAGAGAGGATATTCTGGAAGCAGTGAGTTCAGTAAAACATTACTGTTAATTGTACCTGCTTCTTTTGGCTTTGTTGACATGACAACTAGAAATTGAAAATTAGCTCATCTTGAATTCTATTTCTGATAGTTGCTGCACCTCTACATACAGCTCAGCTCTTGGTGGCCTGGGGGTCCTGTCACCCTGACATTTTGAGTCAGGGTGAGGCAACCGTTTGAACAGGCAGAGCCTGCGTCCTGTGGATGTCTTCACCCGTGATCACACCAGGGCATCCAATACAGCTTGGAAGGCAGCCAGCATCCCCTTCCCCACACCCCAGTCCTCAACTCTAGAGATAACTCAAGAAGGCCTGGTACAGCTTCTGTCTGGAGCCCTGTGTCCAGAACAAAGCCCAGTCTCCAAAGTCCCAGTGATAAGGCTTGTGGGGTGCTGGCAGCTTGAGGGACCCAGCAGTTCCTTTGCTCACAGTGGTGACTTCAGACTAGCAGCGAGAGCTGCCCGTGGAAGTCCAGGGCCACTCATGGTCACCACAATCTGCAGAAGATGCTCCAGTCCCCGGTCATCCCCTCATAGGAGGCTGAGGGCATCTGCCTGCAGTGACATGCCACCACCAGGTGGCTTCAGTCACATGCTTTTTAAGTGAATCACTCCGAATTCAGTGAGCAGGGCCACGACAAGGAAGTTCAAGTAGAAAAGGAGCAGGCAAAAGCCGTAGACTTTGCTGAGCTGGAAGCATTGCACCGGGACAGACACCAGGGAAAAGACGAGGCTGAGCCCCAGGGCGCCGGCCAGGACCCACACCAGCAGCCCGTCTGGCTCCAGCTGTGGGAAACAAGGGGAGAGGCTGAGTCAGTGTGGTCACTGCCCCCCACCCTGCCTGAAGCCCAAAGGTTAATATTTGAGGGCCTCCTGTGGATGGCAGTTACCCAGATATGGCCCCAGAAGTTTCCAGACTCAGAAGCAGCAGGAAAAGAGAAACTGCTCTTTCCCCTTCAGCCTATTGCACCTGCCTGATCTCCCCTGCTCAAGTCTCACCTAATGACAATGCTGTAGGTTTTTAACACTGAACTCTAGTTAATGAGGTATGTCATTAGTAGTTAATGAGGTTAAGGAGGTTAGCTGTAGTTAACAAGAAATAATGCTGACGTCCTCTACCTACTGTGAAGTCCATCAAAACATAAGATGGGTTTGGGCGCAGTGGCTCGTGAAGGGGCATAGGGAAGTGCTTAAGGGAAGAGCCACATCTTGATGTGCTTGCGTAAATTGCTGGTCAAAGTGATTTTACAAGCTTAAAACCAACATTCAAGTATTAGTGATACGTAGGTAGGAATTGAAAAAAGAAAATGATTGCAGAGAATGGACAAAGGAAAAACAAACAGAAGAGAAGTGGATTCAGAAGAATCCTGAGCCCAGCACAATTTAAAGGCCTAGCACCTTTAAAACTTACAAAGCCCCCCCGCCCCGGAAAATAAACTTAAGAAGTCCATAGCCCAGTTGGTAAGGCGCCGGCCACATACACCGAGGCTGGCAGGTTCGAACCCAGCCCGGGCCAGCTAAAACAACAATGACAACTGCAACAAAAAAATAGCCACATGTTGTGGTGGATGCCTGTAGTCCCAGGTGCTTGGGAGGCTGAGGCAAGAGAATCACTTAAGCCCAAGAGTTTGAGGTTGCTGTGAGCTATGAGCTGTGACGCCACTGCACTCCACCAAGGGCGACAGCTTGAGACTCTGTCTCCAAAAAAAAAAAAAAAAACTTAAGAAGTGGCTTGCTGGAATTTCACTCCTCCCCCAGTGTAACTCCATAGTGGCCCTTGGAAGTCTCTAAACAGGCAAGACTTGCCCACACAGGCGGGGCTGTTTGCTCTGAGAGTGGGAGTGCTTTTCTAAAGTTAGATATGCAAAAGTTTTTTTTTTTTTTGAGAGAGAGCC
>CAUYQV010112306.1:0-95962 GCA_963574575.1 Galagoides demidoff
TTTGATACAATGACTAAGCAAATGACATGAAATCTATGTTAACCAGCTTGATGAAAGTATTTCAAATTGTATATGAAAACAGTACAATGTACCCCATGTTTGCATTAATGTATACAGCTATCAATTAATAAAAAAAAAAAGTTTGTTGCGAGCTATGATGCCACAGCACTGTACTGAGGGCAACAGAGTAAGACTCTGTCTCAAAGAACAAAAAAAACCAATGCCCTTCACTTGCCAAGTGTAAGATGCCTCTGTCTTCACTTTTCTCCTTGACTTGATTGTCTTAAGTTAGTTATTCTCAAATATTTTGGTCGTGGAACTCTTTAAGTTCTTAAAAATTATTGAGTCTTGGGTGGCACCTGTAGCTCAAAGGAGTAAGGTGCTGGCCCCATATCTGAGAGGTGGTGGGTTCAAATCCAGCCCTGGCCAAAAACTGCAAAAAAGGGGGAAAAAAAAAACCTAAATCTTTGAATTAAAAAAAAAAAATTGAATCTTGAGTCTTGAAGGTTATACCTTCAACATTTACCATGTTAAAAATCAAAACTGATAAGTGTTTAAAATATTCATTTATTTTAAAATAATGAATAAAAACTAAGATATTAGCACAAATATTTTGTTTTGAAAATAACTATTTTTTCAAAACAAAAAAGAAAATTAAATTGTTCCATATTTTTTCAAATATATTGCTTCTTAGAAGATGGTTAGATTCTTATATAAATCTCTATGCTTCTATATTCAATATAAGTTGGTTTGGTTGAAGTGTATGAGAAAATTTGGCCTCACAGAGATACATATTTGGACAAGGGGGAGTACTTTAATAGACTTTTCATATAATTCTGGATAAATGAGTTTAAAACTACATCAAAACTCAACAAGTAATTTCTTAAGTTTGTTGCAATATGGAATTTGAAATTATGTTAACAAACTTTTCATTCCATCACAAAAATCCAAAGGTCTGTTTTACACATGGAACAGAACTCTCACCCATGCATGATTTTGTAACATCATACATCTGTCGTTTAAAAATATTGGTGGGTGGTGCCTGTGGCTCAGTGAGTGGGGCGCTGGCCGTGGCGGGTTCAAACCCAGACCCGGCCAAACTGCAACAAAAAAAAAAAAAAAAAGGAAATATTGGTTTACTCAGTTATGTAGATCTTCCAAATACTGATACATTTCATTATATTATATCAAAAAATCACTAAGCAATTTCCTCAGGAAAGTCATCAGGTATTGGGAAGTTCAAGGTCACAACTGTGAGTTAAAGTTTCCAAAACTCTGATTTCTCTTGCAAGCACACATTTTGCCATTGGCAATGAATACTGTCGGTGGTTTTCCTTGAAGAAATAGACTTAATTTGTTCATTTTGAAGAAAAATGTCTGCTAAATACCCACATCTGAAAAACTATGACTTATAAATCAGTTTTTTTCTAATAAAAATGATCATCCATGAAAAAAGCAGCAGCAAATAAGGTTGTGACTCAAAAGCATCACACAGCACTTTTGAGACAGTCATGCCTTGGTATTACAGCAGGGACCCCACAAGCATGGTTTCTCATGAGTGAAACAGTATCTAAGAAGGCGTGTATTCTGATTCTGGAAGAAAATGGGATTGATTCACTTCCCCCTACTCCTCTTCTCTACATACAACTAGCCTGGAAATTACCCATCAGACAACAAAAAAAGACTCTAAAATCCAGAAGGAAGGAGGGAGACTGGCTAGGAACCTCAGGACTTGAGGAACAACACTGGACTGAGTTCCCTGAGTTTTCTTTTGCTCTCCTATATACTCCAGGATAGCGCCTGGGTTGTGCCAACCCATAACCTCCAAAAGAAGAAAACAGGAAGAGCCTGGTCTTCTTGACCAAAGGTCTGAGAAAAGGAGAGCCCAGTTCCCACCCACTGTGGGCCCCACTGCACCAGAGACGCATTAATGGACAGGCGGGCCCTGTAGTTTAGCATCATCACGAGAGACTTGTGTCTCTTCCTTCCACCCAGAGGCATGAGGAGACACAGACCAGGACCTTCTGTGCCATCTCCCCTACCCAGAATGTGGCAGCCCAGGGAAGTGTCGTACATCCCCCTAGACAGCATCCTCTGAGTCGAGCAGAAGCCTCAGCAGTACCACAGCATGACGCAGACCAAAGTACCACTGCGATGGCTCTGAAAATTAAACTGTCTCTGGAACTGAAGCACACAAACGGTAGGCCAGAACCTACACACTAAACACGGTTGACCACCTGCTAAAATGTAACATTTCAATGGGACTGAGTATGTCCTGACATAATAACAAAAACCCCAAGGACCAATCAAAAATCATGTGCCACATACCAAAATCCAGGGAAGTCATAATACACATTTTAAAAAATCAATCATTGCTAATACCAAGATAAACCAGATATTGGAATTATCTAGCAAGGATTTTAAAGCAGCTGCCATAAGAAACTTCCATAGTCAATTTGAGGTTTCCTTAAAACAAATGAAGAAACAGAACCTGAGCAATGAAATGTAAGCTTACAAAAAGAGAACCAAATGAAAATAGAACAGAAACATGAATTGTTAAAATTTAAAACAATTGCAGGAATGTGAATAAACAGAGATGACTAGAGATAAAATTATTGAACGTGAGATATTTCAAAGCCTCTAAAATCCAGGGGAGAATAATCATCTAACCATCAGCTCAGTGAAGTCCCAGAAAAAGAAGAGAAAGAGGGTGGGAATGAAACAAGGTATTTAAAGAAATAATGCTTGAAATAAATGTGGCAGATGACATAATCGTACAGCAAGAAGCTAAGTAAATCTCATCTAGGATAAACCCAAAGAAATATACATATCAAAATTACACTTCTGAAAAGACAGAGCGGAAAGGAATCTTAAAACAGCCAAGAGCGATGACATACTACCTGTAAAGGAACAACAATTCTCACCTGAAACCCTAGAGGCCAGAAAAGGTGGCACATTTTTCATGTGCTGAAAGAAAACAACTTATCAACCCATCACCTACACCAGCAAAACTATCATTCAGGAATTAAGAGTGAAAAAGACATTATAGACAAAGGAAAACTAAGAGAATTTGTTACTGACAGGCCTACCCTAAAAGAAGGGTTTAAGAAAGTGCTTTTAACACGAAGAACAATAACACAAGTCTGGGACCTTCAGAAAGGAAAGAAGAAAAACAGAAAAGGTGAAGGCAGAAGTACACACTGCCATTAGCCTCATGAAATTCTTTAAGCTTGCTTTATTGAAAAAGCAAAATGAAACATCATCTGTTGTGGCACTCGATGTACTAGAAGAAATACTTAAAACGGTTATACTTTAAAAGTAGAGAGGATAAAGAGACCTAAGTGGAGGTTAAGTTTTCTATTCTGAATTCACAGTGGTTAAATGTCAACAGTAGTCGGTGATAAATTACATATGTATACGGTAGGACCTAGGCAACCACCAAGAAAATGATACAAAGTGACAAAGTAAAAACATTTTGGGGGGCAGTGGGGGGGGAGACAAAGTCTCACCTGGTTGCCCAGGGTGGAGTGCCACGGTGTCAGATTAGCTCACAGCAACCTCACACCACTGGGGTCAAGTGGTCCTCCTGCCTCAGCCTCCCAAGTAACTCTCTTTACTTAGACCACAATGCTGGTCTCATTTTCTAGTTTTTGTAGAGATGGGATCTCACTCTTGCTCAGGCTGGTATTTTAAAAAATCGTAAATAAACAAAAATATAACTTTAAACATGTCCAAGTAACCTAAAGAAAGGCAAGAAAAGAAACAGAAAAATGAGAGAGGAAAAGAACAGACTTGCATAATATATCAATCATTACTTTAGATGTGAGCGGTATAAACACACCAAGTAGATGAGAGATTGGTGCAGTGAATTAAGAAATGCGACCAACTGTATCTGCCTAAAAAGATTTCTTTTCACACATAGTAACATAGGTCATTCTAAAATTAAAAAGTAAAGGATGTATTATGCAAGCATTAATTTTAAAAGTGGCTGTATTAATATCAGATAAAGTAAATTTCAAAGCAAAGAAACTAAGTAGGGCCAAGGAAGGCCGCTGCAAAATTATAAAAACTTCAATCCACCAAAAAGAGATAAGAATCCTAAATGCACATGAGCCAAACAAAAGAAACTCAAAATACATAAGGCAAAAACTCACAGAGAGGAAAGGAAAACAAAACAATCTACAAATATAATCAGGGACTTTAATACCCCACTCTCAGCAAATATTAGAATTAATAGACAAAAAGCCAGCAAAGATGTAATAAAACTGAGCAACAGTATGAACCACTAGGATCTTTTTGACATCACTCTACTCAATAGTAGAGTACACATTTTTTTCAAGTACTCATGGAGCATTCACCAAGACATAGTAAATGCTCATAAATCTCATCATAGTAAATTTAAAAGAACTTAAACCATACAGAGTATGTTCTCTGACTAAATGAGACTAAACTATGATAGAAACCAGTAACAGAAATGACATCGGAATCTTCAAGCACTTGGAAATTAAATAATACCTTTCTAAATAGTCAACGGATCAAAAGAAAATCTCAAAGAAAATTTAAAAATACATAGAAAAATATCCATAGCTAGCACCATACTTAATAGTGAAAGACTGAATGATTTCTCTCCAAGATTGGGAAGGGGGCAAGGATGTCCACTCATCACCTTTATGCATATTTAACATAGTACCGGATGTTCTAGCCACTGCAAAAAGGCAATAAATAAATAAATGCATACAGAATGAAAAGAAAGAAATAAAACTGTCTTCATTTAGATATGTTTCTCTAAATCAACGGTTCTCAACCTGTGGGTCGTGACCCACAGGAACTGTATTAAAGGGCCACAGCATTAGGAAGGTTGAGAACCACCTTTTTTTCAATAAAAAAACTGAAGGTATCTACAACTCCTATAACCAAAAATCATTTCAGTAATGTTTGCAGGATATAAGACCAACCACAAAAATAAACTAGCAATGGAAAAATGGAAACAGAAATTTAAAACTAATATCATTTACAACTGCTCTAAAGAAAGTTAAATACTTAGGTATAATCCAAGAAAACAATCAAAATTACATTGTAAAATGCTGATGAAAGAAATCAAAGAAGACCATGTTCATGGATGGGAAAAAGCAACATAATAAGGATGTCAATTCCCCCTAAGTTGATGTATAGGTTCAACACAATTCATATTGACATCTGATTAAATTATTATAACAAAACTCAACATCTCTTGCTCTTCAACAGAGATTGAGTCAATCAAAATCAAGTTTGTTTGTAAAATAATTATGATGTTTATAATAATTACATAGTCTCAAAAATACTCTTGCAGATTTTAAAGATTAAGAAGGAAAGGAACTGATAAACAGCAGTATGAAAACAATTCTAACTATATTTTTCAACTGCTAAAAATAAGACCATTGCTACATGGGCAATAAAAGCAGAAATAGGCAGGAACTAACTCAATCTTAAAATTATTTTGTGCATCAAAGAGCACAATCCACAGAGTAAAAAGATAAAGTACAGGATGAGAGAAAATCTTTGCAAATCTTATATCTGATAAGGGGTTAACATCTAGAATATATAAAGAACTCCTTTAACTTGACAACAAAAATCAAATAACCCTATTTAAAAATGGGCTAGAGTCTTGAATGGACATTTCTCCGAAGATGACATGCAGAAGGCCAGCAAGTATATAAAAAGATGCTCAACATTACTAACCATCAGAGCAATGCAAATCAAAACCGCAAGGAGATATCGCCTCACACCCCTTAGGATGGCTACTGGTATTTTTGGTATTTTCAAAATACCAGAAAACAGTAAGTGTTGACAAAGGTGTGGCAAAATGGGAACCCTTGTGCACTGCTGGTGGGACTGCAAAATGGTGTAACTGTTATGGAGAACACTATGGAGGTTCCTCAAAAAATTAAAAATAGAACTACCTTATGATCCAGCAATCCCACTTCTGGGTATAATCAAAAAAAAAAAAATGGAAATCAGAGTCTTGAAAAGATTTTTGCATGCCCCTGTTCACAGAAGCACTGTCCACAAGAACCAAGAGAGAAGCATCACGAATGTCTGTGGATAATGAACAGACACACAAAATATGGTAGATGCATACCAGAGAATATTCTTCAGCCTTAAAAAGTAAATTCTGAGCCGGGTGTGGTGGCGGGTGCCTGTTGTCCCAGCTACTTGGGAGGCTGAAACAAGAGAATCACTTAAGCTCAAGAGTTTGAGGTTGCTGTGAACTGAGATGCCATGGCACTCTACCAAGGGCGACATAGTGAGACTCTGTCAGTACAAAAAAAAAGAAAAAAAGTAAATTCTGACATATGCTACTACATGGATGAACCTTGAAGATATTATGTGAAGTGATACAAGCCAGCCACAAAAAGACAAAGTTGTATAACTCCACTTGTATGAGGTACTAAAGTAATCAAATTCATAGGAACAGGAAGCAGAATGGTAATGGGGGTGCAGCTGGGGGGAGGTGGGCAGAAAGAAGAGCTGATTAATGGGTACAGAGCTTCAGGCTTATGAGATGAAGAAAAATCTAGAGGTCTGATTCCCAGTGATGAATATACTTAACACTGCTCAACCATACCCCTAAAATGAGCAAGACAGCAATTTTGTGCCTATACAAGAAAAATGTGTATGATGAAACTCCTACTACAAATTATTAACTGGACAAGTGGAATGCCAACAAAATGTCAGAAGTCACCCAAAGAATTACATAAATAACAGTATTTTTATACTATCACCTTTTTCTTCCAGAAAGTATGATAAACATTTTCATATTATCAGAATAGGTACAGTTACATCAAGAGAGAAAACCTCTCCAAATATAACCTTTTACTTGGAGATCCAAATCTCCATATTCATTAATACCATTGACTGTACTTGCTCGGTTTTGTTCCAGTAAAAACTACATTTTTGGACCTTCACACGTGCTATATGTGTATTATTCCAATTCCTTATCGATTTTAAAAACAAAATTCACACAAGTACTCGCAAGTACAAAATAGAAGTATATATATGCCACACGCTAATGAAGAACCCATTTCACTTTTAATCCTTAGTCAAGGATGAAAATATCTTCTTACATATTGTGTACTCAAGATAAATGTTAAAAAAAGAAAATGTCTCTTATTCCAAAATGACAACCCAGCAACATATGTAGCAGAAAGTTTTTCTACTGGCCAGAAATGCTCATTTCACACTTGATTTCTGACAAGTGAAAAAAAAGCTTTTGCGAAGATACACAGTTTACTGAATTTTGAGTAACATTAATCCCTCCTTTCAAACTCCTTAATAAGTAATTCGTCTATTTCCATTGAATTGTTGTGACAAGTTCCAGAGACAACTTGTTTATATTTCTAAAAATAATGGATTGAAACGGGTGTGTTCGACCCAAGGGGAAGCTAGTGTGAACTGAAAATTATCATCACAGATCAGTAAAAAATATTCAAGAAACATGTATTTTCTCAAATACGCTAAAAGAAGTAAAGTAAACCAATAAAGGTTGTTCAATTATTGCAAATGACAATAAATAGTAGCACCTCGTAGGCCAATTCCTCAAGCCACTATTACTCTACATACTAATTTTTCCTTTCTCCCCCACACCCCCTACCCCCTATCCCCTGTCTAGCCTGATTTTTCACACTGTTAAAATGGAGGAAATAACAGCTGCTAATCTTTAAGATTTAGGACTAAGGGGTGCTAAGTAATTAATCATTATCATCTTGAATGTGATCAAATGTAAAGTTAAACAAAAATGCCTCCATCTCGTGTTGTAAATATTAAACTGGTTATAGAACGGGCTCAATTTCCATTATTCTTCTACAACTAGCACATATTTGTTGGTTAACTGCAGACTGACTGGTTCTAAATATAGACTATACGTGTGCTAAAATTACTGTCCTGATTTTACAGCAATTATTATGAATGTCACACATGGCCATAGATTTTATTTGTTACATAACTTGAAAAGAAATAGCTCTTTATAAACAGTGATTACAAAATTACACATGAAAATGTTTCCCATCAAATATAACACAATGATTCAGATTAAACCTACTAACTTTTTCTACAAATACGCCACACATATGACGTCGTACTAGGACAATGTCAATTAAAGCAGAGTTTACACGATTTGCTTACAATAAAAAAGTCAGGGCTACCCTGGATGACAGGGATATGTAAGCAGCCTTAAAATTCTGATCCGACAGACAGCCTTGAAATGATCTTGAAGCTGCTGCCTGGATTGCTGCTGGTCCCTTCCGAATCTACAAATACTCAATTTACTTAAAAAAGCAACTTCACTGTCCATACATTCATGGAAAAGAGAGGCAAATTTCTACAAAAAAACAGCTACTGCTGTCTTATTGAACTAGCTGTGGCACCAGTTCATACTTTTCAAAGTACTTAGTAAAAGAGCTAGAAATGCTTAAAATAATCCTTTTTCAAATATAATGTTCCATTTCACATGGCTAAGCAAGGTAAGAAAAACAACACAGAAGATTGGGGGCTCAGGTGCTACAGAAGCAGCAAATAATGCTGGTTGCTCAGCACACCCGGTAGACCGATATCCTCAATTTCAAAACGAAGGTGCTTTCAGAGATCTTTTGAGTCAACCCCACAGAAGACCCAATGAGGGCCTGACTACTTAACTCTGAACTTTCGAAAGAACATAAGCCAACCGGTTGCTTTCAAGTAAAAAGTGAATGACAAAACAGGAAAATAAACTTAACACGTACTTCCCCAGAGCCCAAATGACCCCAATACCTTGGCTTTGTCAACTCCTATGTGTACCATGAGCAGGAGTGTGTTGACAGATCACTGTCACGTGGGAAATAACCAAAAACAAAGGCTATTTCTAGGGGAACAGAAAGGCAAACCTACTTAAATTTAACTTTTCCACTTTAACTATAGGGAAACTGTTTGCTGAGCCCACTTCAACTTTGACAGATAAAGCTTGAGCGAAATAGAAATGGATTTACTGCTGCCTTCTAAGAGCTTAAGTAAACTTTTTGTAATGGGTTTCAACAACCACAGGATAAATGCTACCTAAAATACTGTCTGCCTGGATGACCAGCTTCCATCAGAAATGATCTCTCAGGATCTGAAAGGGATAGGAGGTCTTTCTGGTTTGGACCATGATTCTTTCAAATTCATTGTTTCCCTTCAGGTCTCCTCAGACTGACCCACGGCGTACGACAAGAACCTGTCCTCTGCTCCCTCCTGGTGCCCTCAAGACACATTCTTATCCTTGACTTCCCTTCCACTGGCCCTCACAGACACCTACTGGTCTACCTGCCTTAATGGGCTCCTAGCTGTCTGCTCCAAGAAAGGTGGAGGCTGGACTTGGAGGAGGCCCAGGTGAGAAACTGGGAGAGCGAAGTCAGGGCCTGATGAAAGTCCCTGTCCCTTCTCATCAGGAGGACATACTGCCATGTTCTCCACAATAGATGAGGGAAACTGAGGCACACTCTTTCCTCCACAAGGGGAATTTCCTCTAGTGGAGGGATCCTAGGAACAAGAGGAGGAGGCATCTGAATGCTGAGAAGGGATGGTGGGAATGGTATGCGTCTCCCAGTGGTCCCTGTGCTCAATGGTCATCTACGGCAAACGTTCCCAGAGAAGGAGGCAGGCATCTCGGGTGTCCATCAGATGTGCCTCTCATGTACCACTGGACCTTGTGTTTTTGCTAAGAATCAGGTGGACGACCCAAATTCTTACCCTCACTTATGTGAATTCTCCAAATTAAAGAACAAAAGTGAGCTCCTATCCATGTCCTGCATTACCAAGATCCTGAAGCTGGAGATCTGGGAATGGCTGCAGAGGATGAAAGGAGCTGAAATCGAAGGTGAGGGATGTGGTGTGTGTTGTGTGGGCTTTGTGGAGGGGAGCAGAGAGGTTTACACCTGAGGTCCACAGATAACAACACTAGGGCCAGAGAGCAGTCGCCCACATCTGCCCCTTCTCCGACTGTCAACCCTGGCTCCCTCTCACAAAACCTGCTCTCCAACTACATCTCTGCTCAGCCGCCCCACTGCCTGCATGTCTCCCAGTCTCCATGAAGTATTTAGCACGTCTAATGAAAAGATGTTGCTTTAAAGGGTATAACTGGAGGAGCCACAGACGAGATTGGGTGATACTAATTATTAATAATCAAATATTCTATGCTTAACACATCCATCTTCCAAATTGAACATACAGAATCCAGTACTTTCAAAACTTGCCCAAAAGAGTCCCATTCATACCATTTAACCCAGAAATTTTATTTGAGGCTCTATCCTAACTAATTTTCAAAATACAAAAAGAAAGTTTAAGTATAAAGATGGTCATCACAGTACTATTTATTATTATTATTATCATCAATGATACAGTGACAATGAAGAATGATTAGGAAATTGATACACACACCAAATGGAAAATTATAGAGGCATTTAAGCCTAGTGCTAAGCATTTTAAGCTGCAAATGGCCCAATTATTTAAATGAAAAACAATGTTATAGAATTTAAGGGAAAAAATATATAAAAGTTATCATATACAACATAATTAAAATTATGCACAGAAAAAGTATAGAAATAAACACATTAAAATATTAACATCGGTGTCTTTAGTTGGTAAGATTATGATGATCTTTTTTACCTTTTTATAGTTTCTAAATTCGTCACCATTCTATTAATGGGGGTGGGTGAGCTTTTAAAAAGGTAAACTTCTAGAAGTGGAAAAATTTCACTTGCATAGAAAACTTTTTCTGGATTTAACTGACAACAAATCTTTTTAGTACAGTACCCAGGAAATATACTATTTTCTGGAAGGGGACTAAGGGCAAGGGATACGGAAAGCATGAGCAAAGGAAATGATTATCAGATCAGAAACTCATTTTACTACCTTCATAATCTGTCCCCATTTACCCAAACAGTGTATGGGCGCTTCTCAGCTAGACCTTCTCTGTCATTCTCTTTGCCTGTCAAAATCTGTTCCATCTCTCAGAGACAAATCTAATTCACTTCCATCCATGAAGACTTTCCGGATTCTCTGATCACCCTGGCCTCTATGATTTCTCATTTTTTCAAGGTATTATTATAGCACTGAAGTCTGCACCACCTTTTTCTGGTATTAAGCCAATTCTAAATTATTTTAATTACTCATGTGTAAGTAACTATCTACCTAGTTTGACTTGAAGTTCTTTAAAGTCAGGAATTTAAGATGATCCACAGACAGGAATCACTGAATAAACAGGATGGGGGGCTTTGCACTTCTAAAGCCAGGTTGGTGTTATATTCATAGTCTCAGCAACGTTATCTAAATAAAACACGCTGCCTCTTTTCAAATGGTACTGCTGACTATCCATCCTTAGGACATGTACTTTATTTTTTTAATTTTTTAATAGCAGTGGTGTTGTGTTTTTGCTTATTCATTCACACCACTTCTGGGTCCCTCTTGGGATTAAACAGATTGGATTTCAAGATGCCTCGCCAAGGTTCAGGATATAGCCTATAACCACATATAAAGAACAAAATGAAATGACCTCCTCAGAATCAAACTGAACCCTCCCCACAGGATTCTACTTCTCTTGATTATCTTGTCTTAGTGACAAATATAAATTTGTGCCTCCACTTATGTCCTTATTTAGGCAATGGGCCTTAGTCTATCCAATGTTCCCACGAACTTAAAAAAGAATTCTCCAGTGCAATGGTTCAATACTTTGGAAATGATGGACTAAGGTTACTCTATTCCTGCTACCAACAAATACTATGCCATTACTCAGAGGTAATGAGCATTTGCACTATAGCAACCTGCCCCCTGAGACATCAACAAGAGATGAGTATCTTAAAGAGAAAATTCATAAATTATAAATGAAAGCAAGCAAAATGGCCCACCACATGACAAGGAAAGACCTGCCATCCATGATTTCTGCAGAATGAGCATAGACAATCAATTGTTGACTCTGAAGAGCTGGGCAAAAACAAGTCAATTCAGACTCCCACTAAACCGAACCGCATTTTACCACAAATGGTAATGGAAGAGGCAGCACCCCAAAAGTCCAATATTTTACCAAATGGAAGAGATAGCCTCCCAAAGTCCATTATTTGTCCAGATTCCATCACTTAACTCAGTGGTCTTGAACCTTCCTGTATTTCAGTTCTTTAGTCTATAAAATGGAGTTACCATCCGCTATGCCAAATCATAGAGTTGTGAGAATCAAGTGACGTTACCAGAGTCCAGGTTTACCACCTGTCACTCTATTGTGGGAGGTAGTTGAGTCACACACCACATGAACTAGGTAGTTATTGCAAGTGTTCCCTTAAAGAAAAAGAAAAGGACTTCCACATATCTTTTTGCTTCCCTAATTGATTTGCCCAGTACACGGGCATCCACCATGTGTCACTGCCAAAACATCTCCTGTTACGATCTAGCTGTCCTGTGTACTGTTTCCAGACATTATTGTACGTCATATACTTTCTAATAAAATAGGTTTTTTCACATGATTCCAAGAATGCTCTTTCTTTTATACTAAAAGAGCCGTAATTCCACCTACACGAAGTTTACAGGTTGTTGTTGTTGCTTTGAGATAACCTCTTAATTCTGTGTTTAATAAAGCACGTATGTGTACGGACACACTGGCCATTAACACCGTGGAAGGTTCACGGAGAGCTGTATTCAAATTCCTTTTCTGTACTTGGAGAATGTAATTCGACTTCCCTGCTCCTCACTTTTGGTTCTGAGCTGCTGGCATGCTTTCATGAAATATTTTTTATATAAAAGTAAGCGCCTGGGTTCTGAGAGTATTATTTCCTACCTGACCTAAGTCTTTCTTTATATGCCGGGACCCACAAAACCTACCCACAATACGAGGCAACTTGGATGGGGCGTCTTTGACATTAGTCGAGGGAATGCTGCGATGTACAAGAAAGGGGAGGATGGGATGAACCAGGCATCCGCGGAGCAAGCAGGAGAAAACTCAGAGGTGTGAACGCGGGCCCAGACTCCTCCCGCAGGTGCGAAAAAGACATTAAAACTGACACACTTTCAAGAACGCACCGCACACTGGGCAGGATGGGGTCCGGGTGTGGGGAAAAGGCGGAGTGACCGAACAAGCCCACAGGGAGCCTCCCCGTTCACCCACCCGATCCTGCCCGCGCGGGTCCCCCATCTGGACCCTAAACACTGAGGTGACAGCCGGGCAACTGCCCTCGGCCCCTCGGGCCTCCCCCTCCCCCATTCCTCCCAAACCTCTCGGGGCGTGAATGGTGCTGAATCATTAGCACTGACAGCAGCAGCTCCCCGTGGAGAGTCCGTGGGGGCAGCGTCCCCAGAGCGGCGACCGTCCCGGGATGGGGGCGAGCCCCCCGGGCGCGGGGCGATGGCAGAGGGTCGGGGAGGACGGCGGCAGCAGGTACTCACCGGGGGAGGAACGCCCGGCTCGGTCCTCGCCTCTCCGCCGCAGGCGGTCCCTGTGCGGCTCCCGCGCCCCCGGCTGGCCCGCGGGCGGCCGCCCGGCCCGGCAGCCTGCGCTGGTGGTCCGGTCTCCCCTCCGCCCGCCCACCGCCCGCGGCAGCCACGGCTGGGGCTCCGGCGCTCGATCCGGAGCTGCTGGAGCAGCTGTCGCTGCCCAAGCGGGTGGCGGCTACCGACGGGCCAGACCATTCGCCGTCTGCGACCGGGGGTGCACGACGTGCGCAGAGCGCGGGCCGGCGACGGTTGGGAGGAACCAAAGACGAGGGGAGCCCCCGCCCCTCGGCGCCGCGGGTGGGGCGTCAGGTGTCAGGTTTGCGCGCCCGAGGGACCAAGAGAGGAGGGAGTGGCCGCTTCTCCCGTGCTGAAGTGAAGACGGTGTTTGGGCTCACGCGGGCTCCCCCCTCGGCGCTCGCTGTGGTCCGGCTCGGGGCGCTTTAGAACGCGGCAAACAGAGGACCCAGCAACCGGGGCGCGGCGCCCCCGGCGACCAGATGCGAAGGGCGCCGCGTGCGCCCGAGTCCGCGCTGGGCTCGCCACCGGCATCTCCCCGCACGCAGCGCAGCACCCCGGGTCTTGGGAGGCGCTCTTCACATCTTTCATCTAAGCATGTTTGCAAAGCAAAGAATAAAAGGATACCCTAGGCTAGCTGCAAAGTTAGAAAATAAAAGATGTGGGGAGGCGAGGACAGGTCTGAACCAGAGTTGCTGATAAACAAATGTTGGACCACAGCAGCTGGAAAAACGTACATTTAGGAGCCATTTCAACCTACAGATCTATAAAAAAATCAGGGAACAAATCTAAGAATATTTGAGGTTCCCTGTTCACCTTTGTAGAGATTCGTGTCCTTGCAAGCCAGGAGGTAATTATGGCCTTATAGGAAATCAGCTGTATAGAACTGAAAAAGTCCCAACACACGACGTTCCTGAGACTTGTGTAGTCCCTGCCTCAAGGACTGCACGACCGGGCTTAACCAGGTTCATTGGGATCGTGGGATCCCCAGCCAGACAACTGGGACTTGGGGCCACGAGCCTGACGAGTGCACAGTTTGCCTTGTAGAAAGAAAAGACAGAACACAGTTGGCGACTACTTATATATTCAATGTGATTAAAGGGAATGGGGGGCAGGGCCTTGCAAATTCATCCCCCAAAATATGAAATTTTACAATGTAAGGTCATTCTTCCCAATTTTTATCCTTGTTTGAGTAAATCAACATACATTGAAGCATATTCTATGGACCAATCGCTGTACTAGGAGTATTTCCAGTTTCATTCACTCTTCTAAAAACTCCTGTGAGATTGGTAACATTTTTCCTATTTTTTGAATGGATAAACAGGGCTTAGAGTTTATTGTGCTGGGTTAAAGTTTCATAGATAATCAGTGACAGAGCAGACATTGCCACCTGGAGCTTTTGACTCTCCATCACTGCCTTCTCACTCATCTTTATGCTGCTTTAACATCGTGTTATACTTCACACTACTCTACACTATTACTACATTTCGTGTTATCATTCTTCCAATTCCAGGAAGGGGCAAGAGTTTTTCAAGAGACCTACTGTCATGGGTTCTCATATGCCCCTACCAGAAATTTTTCACAGAAGTAAAAGACGCACTAACAACACTTTATTGCCCCAAGAAAGCAAAATTAGGAATAAAATTAAATTGTTTCTGCATGATGTGCCATTGTTATTATGTTAACTGTTATTGTTAATGTTCCAGTGTCAGCACCAGCACAGCAGAAATCCCCAAAGCTCCATGTTGCCAAGGAAGCAGAGCACTCAGTCCCCGGGGAAGCCAGACAACTGGGACTCGGGGCCAGAGCCTCTGCCTCAGAAATGCTTGTTATTTTTCTCCGCACACAGTTATTTCCCTTTCAAAGGCAACCACAACAGAAACAAAATGGGGATAAAGGAGATACCTTTGGAATGACTGCTTTATGTTAGACACAGAAAATAGGGATGGAGGAAGGGAGGATGAGGTCGTGGGTGGTCCGCCCAAGACCAAAGTGGGTCTTAGCACCTTATCATTTATGGTCCTGTGATGTCTCTAGCCATCTATTTGCATAAGGTGACATTCTTGGAAAGCATGTTTTTGAATAAAGAAGCAAAGGGAATTTTGTGCTAACAGCCTTGGGAAACTATCAAAAGAAATGGAAGGAACAGAGCAGGAATTGAATTGTTCCTGAGCACCCGGGAGACACAGCTGAGAGTTTCTTGCCCTAAATGACGAAGCCCAGTGTGGGGAGAAATGACTGTTAAACTGAAGATGATTATTAAACTTTATTTAGACATGAGTAAAGATGAATTCATGTGTATTCACAAACCAGCATGCTCTGGAGAGAGGTAATATTAATTTTTAAATGATACTGGTAAGAAGAAACCTAGAGAGAAAAAGGATACTTCACGCCTTTGATAAAACTGTGTATGAGCCACACAATGTTGAACCTCGACTCAAGAATATTTATTTAGTACTACTGTGTGTTGGTCCCTCACTAATGCATGTGGTTGCAGTAACATCCCAAAATATTCTTGGTGAGGAGAGCATGTGTGTTGTTTCTATCTGTTTGCTTTTAACTAAAACTTACCAAATCATTGTAAGTACTATCTTGTGAATTAAATACAATTATCACCTCCACTTTTATAAATGTAGAATCTGAGAGTTAAGGGTTATTTAATTTGCTAAAGGTAACACTGCTGGAAAGACAAAAAGCTGGGTTTCAAACCCAAACCAAAATATGACATTCATCTCAACATGCTTTTACTTCCTCCTGATATACAGAGAGCAAGGCATACATTGCATGTTTCTCTACAATAATCTATTTTCATTATTTAAAATCCTCAACTCTCCCTCCTAAGGGGAATGAGTAATTCTCAAAAAGAGAATTCAAATGACAGTTCTCCCAATGGAAACATTGGTGCCCTTTACTAGGATTCTGTATTTAGAAAAGAGACCTTGAACTAAGAAGTGATCCTTATAGAATAAAGTTGGTCAGTGACTCTTAATTCTTACTAAAGATTCTGATTGCAGGAACTCTTGGGCTGGACTCTGGAATTCTCGTGAAGGTGCACAGGTGATTCCAATGCACAAACAAGTTTGACTAGACCCTATAGGACCAGAACAATAGGGGGCTTACAAAACATCCATTTGACCTTCTAGGCTTAAGCCCTTACCCCCGATCTTTACTGAGAAGGAAATCCAAGACTGGTATTTAAAACCTACGACATGTAATTGTGTATTATCTTAATTGTATATTTACCTTACAGAAATGAATTATTACTGCTCAGAATATGTTGTTCAGTGTTGTTTTAATCCTTCTCAACAAACCTTCCTAAATTTTCAAGTTAAGAATTATACTCATTCACAATTACTTTGATATGTAGTTACTTTAAAGACTTTTTCAACTACTACATGGTATTTTATGAAAGAGAAAAAAGAGTAATCAGAATTCCCTTCAATTGATGTGGTAATTTTGAAGAATTGACATGTTTGTAACAATCATTCCATGCAGGAGAATAATAATCTAACCTTTGCCATTTGTTTATATTTTGTTTTGCATTTCCCAATAACGTTTTTATACCGATATGCATGTCCTGTATGTTCTGTACCATTTTTCACCAAATTCATAACAAATGATTTTATACCATTTGGCTTGTTAATGAAACGTTCTTCCCATTTCCTTTTCCAGGTGTTTTTGTCCACAAAGCAAAAGGTTGGTGGTTTCTTGTAACTTATTTTGTATTCATCCAGGGTGCTATATTCTCTTATGATTTTTTTTTCCATGAGTCTCTGAGGTTTTCTAGGAAAACAGGCCTATCATCAGTGTAAGAAATTTTAACTCTTTTTTCACTTATACCAGTTATTTTATTTATGTTTGCTAGAACCCCCAATGTAAGTGACTATAGCAGTGCCTGTCTGATTCCTGATTTTAAATAAAAGATTGAATTTCATGTTTGCCAGTGGGCTTTCCTTTAGTGTATAAAATATCTCCTTCTGTTTCTATTTTGTCTTGAGTTTCTCTTGACATTGGTCACTTGACCTTTATCTGGTGCCTTCTAATGACTTATTGATAATGGTTAGGGCTTTGTTCCCCTTTAATTTTTAATGTAATCAATACATAGCTAGACGTCTTGATAGGGAACTGCCCTTTCATCCTTCTAATAAAGTCTGTTTTGTTATAGTGTATTATTTTTTTGACTCATTCCTCTATTGTATTCTCTAATATTTTATTTAAATAACTTACAGTCATAGAGATACGTTGGCCTATACTTTTCATTATTGTTGCACTTTTTCTTAGGCCTTGTATTCAAGTTATTCTGGCTTCATAAAATTAACTGGACAACTTTGGGTCTCTTTCTAAGACCTACAATAGTTTAAATAATATTGGAATCATCCATTCCATAATAGTCAGATTAAAAATTCAGATGTGAATTCATCTGCCTGCAGCTCTTTTCAATAGTAGATCATTTATCATTTCTCCAAGCTCTTCTATAATTATTAGCCTCCCCACATTTTTAATTTCTTCTCTATAAGTTACAATCATATATATTTTCCTAAGAAGGAAAGTATTTGTGTTTTCTAGGTTTCATTTTTTTAATGGATTGCTATGGAGTCATCTTTAACCTTTTTTTAAAAATTCTTTTAATCTTTTTCCTACTTTCACATATTAATCTTGTCTAATTTTGATTTTGTTCTATTTTCCTTACCAAAATCACGTGGCATTTACCTATTTTATTGGTCTTTTAATAGAACCAACCTTTGAATTTATTATTCTTTCCTACAATGTCAAATATTTTAAAAATTTCCATTTTATTATTAATACCCTTATTAAAGTTTCTTTTGTTTTGTTTTCCCTGTTGTTTTTCCTTGGATTCATCAAGTATATAATTCCTTTCTATTCACTTTTCAGCTTTCATAATTAAAAACACATATTTTCTTCTGGGTTGTTTTTGCCGTGCATCATTATTTTAAAAAGTGTTTCATTTTTCAACATTTCTGGGCATTTCTTTATTTTTTTCTTTAATTTCCTCTTTCACATGAGACTTACCTCATTGTGTTTCTTAATTTACAACTAACTTTATTCGACTGTGGTGATAGAATATGACTTGTCAGATTTCCACTTCTGTGAATTTGGTTTTCTTTTTGGTTAAGTGCATGATTTGTTTTTGTAAAAGTTCTATGGAAATATTGAATATATTTACACGGGTATATATCCTGTTTAAGGAATAAAATGTTCCATTTTAATATATGCTACAATCTGGATGTTTATGTCGAAACCTAATGACCAAAGGGACAGTGTTAAGAGGCGAGGCCTTTGGGAGGTGATTAGATCATGAATCAGATTACTGCCCTTGTAAAAGAGGCCCCCTAAAGCTGCCTCCATCATGTGAGGACACAGTGGAAAAGCACCAACCAGGAACCAGAAAGCAGCCCCACATAGGACTATAAGTCTATTCATCCTACTTGATCTTGAACTTTCTTGTATGAGAAATAAATTTGTGTTGTTTATAAGCTATCTAGTCTATGGTGTTTTGTTATACACATAGTGGCTCAAATGGACTAAGGCAAGGCATAACATGTTAAATCAAGTTTAACTATTGTATTATTCATTCATAACTATCGTATTATTCACTCTACACCTCTCTATAGCTCTTTTTGGTCAAATTATTTCAATTCCTAAAGAGATACACAGAAAAATCCAATACAACTTATTTTTATCATGTTCTTCAATTTCCTTTTTAAATTGAAATAAAATGTCCCTTTGTAGTCCTAAATGTTTTCTTTGTGTATTCAGCTGCTGGATTTTGTCTGCTAAAAATAACACATTTAATCAACTTTATAAAGTCTGTCCTTACACTAGTTAGTGCTTTAACTTTCTATTCCTTGCCTCTATTAATATTTTACTTCGCTATTTCATGCTTTGGTTTGATTTGGTTCTTCTTTTATTACCATATTTCAAGTACTATTCTGCCAAAAAGATAAATCAGCTTTTTTTTTTTTTTTGCAGTTTTTGACCGGGGCTGGGTTTGAACTCACCACCTCTGGAATATAGGGCCAGCACCCAACACCTTTGAGCCACAGGCGCCACCTGATAAATCTGCTTTTTTAACCAAGTATAAGTCTTTTTAATAAGGGGATTTCAGTCCAGTCATATTTTGTATAATACTTGATATGCTTAACTTCATTCTTTCCCACTTATTTTATACTTATTTCTCTTACCATGCTATTTATTTTCTTTTTTACTTTTTTCTTATGGTTACCAGTCTGATCAGTTTCATTGATTTCCCCTTTCCCTCATTTATTTGCAAGCTCTGCTGGGTTTTTTTTTTCTCTTCGTAAATGGTTATCTTTCCTTCCCCTGCTCTCATCGTCAGAGGGTCCAGATAAGCAGACGCATTAGTTCACGAAAGCAAGATGTGTGGTATTTTCCTCCGCAAGTCCTGTATTTCTCCCTTTTCCCTGCATTTGAATAAAATAATTCTTGTAGAGTACTTTCACTTTCCTCTTTTTCACTCTTCCCTCCAGTTCTATTTCTCTCTACACCTCTTTCCATTCTGAGATGCCCATTTTGGTTTATGTATTGTTTGGTTCAGGATTTTTCTGTGATAAAATACTGAGAAATAAACTCTTTCTTGTACGTCTACAGATATTTTTTCTTCCTTGCTGAGAACTGAATGATATCCTATCCCGGTACTGAGTTTCGTTTGTGGCCCTGTACTTACACAACGGATACTAGTTACAGCGGTTCTCAACCTTCCTAATGCCGCAATGTACTTTTCATTGTTAAAAACGGGTCGTGACCCACAGGTTGAGAACCGTGGTAACTAGTAAATTCTTGTTTTTAGCTTCCATTCTTGCAGATGGGAGGGCTGATGCAAGTCTGATGCTTGTTGCGTTGTAGATAATTTGTTCTTACTACTTGGAAACTTCCTTATATCCTTGGCATTAAGGAATTTTACTATACTGAGGTCTTAAACTATGAAATTTTCTTCTGGATATTCAAATTATTGCCTTACCCTTATTTGTTCTTCTCTTTTAGTTTGAAATTCTAAACATGCTAGATCCATTGGACCTGATTTTCTTTTTTCTTCTTCTTCTTCTTTTTTTTTTGATTCATTTTCTTTTCCCTTTTGGTTTGAAATATTTCTTAGAGCTTGATTTTTTAGGTCATTACTTCTGATTTCTATAGAGACAATCCTTTCTTTCATTTCTTTTTTTCTGAACATTTTATTTGGGAAGCCATGTTTTCAGTCGTCTTGACTCAATTCAAGTTGTCACTGTTGCAGCAGTACCCTGCAGCCAGAGAGCTTCAAGAAGGACCCGCACCAGTCGCTCACTCCCATTCACGCCTCTGCTGTGCATTGGGCACCGACCCTGGCCCTAGAGAGCCCCTGTACCTCACTTGCCTACCTGACCCCTAGCCCCTGTTTCCAGCCCGCCACCGGCCCCCTGAGTTCCCAGGCTGCCCCACCACCCTGACCTTCGTCCCAAGGCCCGGCCAGCCACCAGTCACCCTCGCTTAGACCCCTGGAAACCGGTGTCCTTCAGCCGGACACTGAGCATCTTGCCTTCCACCAGCCCAGACGCTCCGGAAAGCCCTGGGCCCCCCAGCATGCAGCCCACGCTGCTCGACATGGACATGGAGGGGCAGAGCCGGGACAGCACAGCGCCCCTGTGTTGGGCACATGGCCCCCAATGAGGCCTGAGAACCACCGCCCGCCTGGGCAGCCATGAATGTAGCACCCCAGGCCCCGCCCCAGCCTACCAGGTCACAAGGTGGGGGAGGCCCTGGGCAGGATACTCAATGCTATTTATTGGGGAAGGGGGGAGGGAGGAGACTTAATTTATTCCCTCGTACCCCAGGGGGTGGAACGCGTGCCCACTCTGCAATAAGGAGAGGGTGGGCAGGGATACTCAGCGACATGGCATCATGGGGGATTGGGCACTAAATGCAGCATCAAAGATAACCCCTGCCCCCTGAGAAAAGAACAAAGTTGTCACCGCCTGCTCCGGCCGTACTCTAACAGCGGTGTCCTCTTCCCTGATGCCCGTATTTGTCTCTGCTACTGGATGGGTGATTTTCCTGTTAACACATGTCAGTTCACTGGAGCTCAGATGCTCTCACTGTCATCTACCTAGAGGGTCCTAGGGCTGAGAGAGGCTACCAGCTGCAGGTCCTGAAGGAAAGCCCCTGCTGTCAGGTCCTCTGGGGCCTGAGGAACAGGAAGATCCAGTCTTCCTGAGCAGCCCTTTCTTGGCCTTGTGAAGGTAAGGAGACCTGACTCAACATTGTCGTCTATCCAGAGAGCCTCAGCTCCCCAGCCAGCCAGCACTTCCCAGGCTCTGCTGCTCCCACTCTCACTGGTTCCATGATAATGCTGTCCATCCCTTTGGAGAGAAAGTGTGAGGCTAGTCTCCTTCTCCTAGATTCCAACGGAGCCTGAGACCTTCTACCCAGCAGTGCATGGGAGCCAACAAACTTCAGGCTCCTGAGAGGCCAGACACTTCAGAGGTGAGGATTAAGGAAAAGCATCTGTGTGGTGTCAACATAGGACCAGAATCTCTCTTCAATACACCTGTGTCATTTTATAAGTTGAATTAATGTTTATTTGAATGTCCCACTCCATCAGGCATTCAAGATTTTGTCTCAGTCCACGAAGAACTTCCCACATTTGCCGGGAACTGGGTCATGTTTCTGGAGGTCTTCTGTGATGCTCCATGTCAGGGCAGGAGAAGAAGGCATCTGGTCTGAGTCATCTGTCCCCTTTGGAACCTACACAGAGCCAGACCGTGTTAGTTGTTATTGCATGTTTAACACCTATTTTCATGTTATAAAAAGGATACAAAAAGGACAATGAAACAAGGTAGTTTAGTAAGCTCTAGGCAGTCCATGCTTTGAAGATCAGTCGGGACTTGTCTGGAAGACAAACGTCTGCCAAGAACACACCTGAATGAAGGACTGAAGAGCTCCCTGATTAAAAAGCAAAATAATAATGCTAATAACTAATTGCAAGGGAGAAAAAGCGAAGCACACAAGCTTGTTTTAATAGCCATGACTCCGTGTTGGAAGGGAAGGGTGATTTTAGCACAGCTTGTTACCTTTTGCTCACACTGTCCTCTGGCCCAGCTCCCAGGTTTTAAGTCCTGGGAAGGTGAGGGAGAAAAGCCAAACCAAACAGTTTGTTTAATTAGAAAAAATCAGTAAGACATGGAAAACACAAAACGATAATATTTGGGATCTCTGTGACAAAGATAGGTGAGTCTTTTTAATTAATTGGGCGATTGTTGCCCTTTGTTGGCTTCCCTAACTTCAGCTGTGCACATCTTGCAGGCAGTGAGCTATCAGGGGCAACCACAGCACCAGCACAGTGGGGGAGAGGCGGCGCCCAGGGCAACAGTGGACTCTGAGGTCCTGGAATCAAAGGCAGAGGAGAAGGATGCCCCATGCTGACTGGACATCCTGAGTGGAGAGACTCGCCACCAGCCCCTTTCCTCTCTCTGAAATGACTAGAGAACATAAGAGGGACTCAAAGTGGCTCAGAAAATAATATGGGAGAACCAAGGATGGATGACTCCTTGTAGTTAGTGTTGTCTCCATTTTTACCCCCAGCTGCTGAAGTTTGACGAAACACAATTTTATAATCAGAATTTGAGAAGGAAACTGGGTCATATGGCCATTCTTCAGACTCCAATAAGGAGTCAGTGATTGCTACAAAGACTAAACAAGTTTGCTCTGGTCATAACTTACATAATAATATCCCTTAAGGAAGGGATGATTCAAAATAAATCACTAACAAAGCAGAATAAAAAGAAATGCCTCAAATATTTGTTCTATTCCTTGTGGTGCTATGACTTTGGGATGGAATTTGAGGACTATAAACTTATTAGCCCCTCAGTCTCGTGCACAACCCCAGGGTGATGTGATTGGAGGGACAGGGCTGTTCTTATTCCATGCAACCCCACTTCTTCACTCTGTCGGGGATGTAGCTTAAGGTTTTTTGTTTGTTGCTCCTAGTGACAGACACTTTCTCCTTATAAGTATAATTTGCAAGTCTGGTATTTTTAAAGTGAGACAGAAATTTCTGGTTGACAATTATAATAAGCAATATGTTAACAGCAGGATTCAATGTATCAAATTCATCTCCATTAAAAAAAAACTGTAAACAATTTAAATCACCAGAAGCTTTAAACTTGATAGACTATTATGGTAGAAGAGCCTATACTAATAGCAATTTTTTACTGAGATTTGAATAAGCACAGTATGCTGTACAAAGTATTTGCTTTAATGTTAAAGAGGAGACCATACTACTTTCATGTTACAGATGAGGAAACAAATGTTCAACTGTATCAAACAACTTCCTCCAGTTACAAAGCTAGAAATTGACAAAGTGGGGTTCAAAACTAGGTTTGTCCAATTGGAGTGCAGTCCGCTTTCTGAGTCCCACCCACCCTTCCTACTTCACTCTGCTGCCTCATTAAGGAGGAGAAGCCGGTGCCGTTCACATCTGGGGGCTCCAGTGTCCCAGACATAGAACATTTCATGACCAGGCCAATTCCTTAGGAAAACCATTCCATCTGCCAAGTAAAAAATATATTAAACTTACTAACCTTTTGGCCCACTTTCAGATTCCAAGAATGGTGCTAATATTTCCTTAGAAGCACAAGGAATGAAATCCTGCCTCACAATAAATAATTCTATCCAGTGTGATTCTGTTCTATTTCTGAACGTACCTTTTTGTCTTAAGTCACTGCCAAGGCTAACAGATCCCATAATATTCTCAGGACATAGAAAACAATTACTGAAATTTACCTAATGATTAAAAGAAAAATATATGATTTTCTACTCCGCAAAGCATCTATCTTCTAAAGACAGTGCTATCTTTTTCTCTGTATCATATAATATTATCCCCGTGATGATTTTGTATTTTCAGTGAGTAAAAATAGATTCCTTCATGTTATTCTATTCTTCCCTTCTTACTCACTTCCAAAACAAAAGATTAGCATTTTTACATGTTCATTATATCAGGAAACAAAACTCAAACATTAGCTATTTAATTTACAAATGCTTTTTATTTGTGTTTATTTGCCAGTAATTCCAACAATAACATTGCTTTGCATGTATCAAATACCAAATAAATATTTGTTGAATGAGTGAATTAGTGAAACCTGGATTGCAACAGAAATCAGTAAATTGGCCACATCTGTACGTATAAAGTAAAATTATATTTTACCTACCCAGAATCTATTCATCGTATTCTAGTGATACAACAACTATTTTGGTTCATTACTTGTTCTTCATTGCATCTTCCTGAACTCAAGACTTGGAGTCTACAGACATCAGGACTAAGCTGGTCAATCAGAAATTCTCCTAAGACTTTAAATCCAGAGAACCCAAGGGACCTCTAGAGAACCTCCAAGGGACAGTTGGACTTCATTTCTTTCAGTAGAGGTACCCTAACAGGGTAAGGTAAGTAGTCTTTATTGTCTGAACCCTTGAAATTACCCGGATTCTTATATTAAAGTAATTTTGAACCTGTTTCTTTAGTTTGCCTGAGGAGTCAGTTAATTCTCAAATATAATATGTCTCTTTTGCTTAAGTTACCCAGAATTGATTTCCATTACTTCAAACTGGAGAATGCAAATTTCGGTTTCCTTTTAGGATATAATGGAAGTAAATTTAAGACAAAATTTAGCCACACATAAGCTAACATGTCTGTTTGGAATAATTGGGCATCCCAGAAACACATGGAGGTTGGACTGACTGGCAAGCTTTTTCCCCCAGGCTCCCACAGGGTCCTCCCGAAAAGACTGAGAGCTGAAAGGGCCAGCTCACCGGCTGGTGCAGGTCTGAAGGAAGAGAGTGAGGACTGTTAGCGGATGGGCAGGACCCCTTACTTCCTTTTGTTTCCTTTTCATCTCTGAAGCAAACATCTTAAATCACTGGGAAAGGAGCAGCAAACTTTCTGACCTACGAGATCCAAGCAAAGCCCCAATTCATGAGGAAACATCAGAAACAAAACCCATCTCTCTTTTGGGGAGAAACAAGTGGGCCCTCTGTCATACTCCTTTACCGATCATAAGTCTGCTGACCTGGGAGAGAGGCAGGATGCTCCTGCACAAAACCAACCTCACATACAATTTCACTGCCACTTGGAGGACACAGGCGAATACTGAGAAGGCTCCACCCCCAAAGCCCAGCAGCACAGGGCCTAGGAATGAGGCAGGAGCAGGACAACAGAGAATCTCTTCCTGGGACAGCATTCTTCCATTGGGGACAGGAAGAGCACGAAGGTGGGGAGAGATTCCCTCTGTAGCACAGATGTGCAGGAATAAGTGAAAGTCCAGGAAAGAGCAACGTGAGTGAGAGAAACCTCAGCACCCTGTCTCCTACCCCAAGGAGCACAGGGTCAGAGCAGCCCAACTGCTACAACAAGTAGAAGCCTGTGGTGCAACAAAAGTAAAAGTAATACCCAAACCCAGCTCAACTCCTGACTGCATTGACCCAGCCGGTGGCCTGCCAGAAGAAGAGGCATGCATACATCCAGGCGTAAATACTAGTTACCTTCATCTCTCTTGTACACACAATGGCCAACATTCAATCAAAAGTCACATGACTAAAAAGCAAGAAAAACCAAAATATTATAAAGATATAAAGCAGGCATCCTCAAACTACGACCCGTGGGCCACATGCAGCCCACTTAGGACCTTTATCCGGCCTGCCGGGTATTTTTGCTGCTGCTGCCTGTCCTGCTTAGCAGCTGACTCCTCCCGGGCCTGCAGCCCGCCCCTCCAATGGTCAGAGGGACAGTGAACTGGCCCCCTGTTTAAAAAGTTTGAGGGCCCCTGATATAAGGCAATCAACAGACTCAGAGATAACCCAGATACTAAAAACACCATATAGAATCTTTAAGATAATTATCATTAATGTGCAAAAAATCACATGTAAGACATAGACAACACACAAGAACCAATGAGCAATTTCAGCAGAGAAATAAATGAGGAGGAGCTGTCTACATTTTTAAGGAAATTATGTTGCTAGATAAACTGTGGACTCTTACTCAAATAGCATTGAATTATTTTTGAGATTTAAAACACCAGAATGAAATAGGCTGTGAATGCCGGTCAGAGTCTGTTCCAGAAAGGTTTGCTAAAGGGCTGGATACAGGAGATGAGAGAAATAAAGGAGTTAAGAAGGCTTTCCTTTCATCCTGACTAATTGGAAGTATTGAAATACATTAACTGAGTTGGAGAAGAAAGTTGTTGAGGGTGGGAAGAAAGGACTCCTATTTTAGACACATGGTAAGTTTAAGATGTTTATTAGATATCCAAGTGGAGCAGTCATGTAGATAGTTGGATATTTGAGTCTGGAATTTTGGAGAGATATCTGGACTGTAAAAATAAAATTGGGAGTTAAAAGCATATAAACAGATTAAAAGCTATGATTCTAGCTGAGGACCCTAAGAGAAAGAGATGTCTATAGAGACAGAAAAGGTTTAAGGACTACGCCTTACCATACCGTATTTCAAAGTTAAGAAAAGGACCCAATGAAGAAGACTGGTCCCATATTCCCAGATACACCTGACTGTGTGAGACAGTATTGTCCTGACAGACTGACAGCTGTCACTGAGCCTTATTTCATTGGTCATCTTAAATAATCTGATAATATGGACTTTTAATAAATGAACAGTCATAATATTGTTTAACTTGTACCAGGGTTTTGAGCTATCTTTTTCAGCAAAGTAAACAATTTAGTTTGAGAAAATGTTTTTTTGTTCATAGCGTATTTTTAAAGATACTTAGTGGTTAGTTTTAAAATAATTTGCATTTAGCCAGATGTCATACCATTATGTAAATATGTGAATGTAATAAGAGAGAGAAAAAGAGTACAAATAACAAGTTTTTGCAGTACTTACACAGGAACTGTCCCCACATGTTACAAAAGAAAATAAATTTGCAGTTATGATGAAATCTTGGATTCTGCATACTGATGAGAAAGTTAATGTTTTTCCAAGTTTCCTATGTTTTCAATACAAATTTTGACTACATTTTTTTTCATAGCACTAATTCCGAAGTATAATATATTTTTTGTATAGTGACCATATTTTCTAGTTTTCATATTTTATGCTTTGACCTCTGGGACTTTACCCTAAAAAAACTGCTAGTTCCACGATAGCAAGCAGCTCACCTGCCTGCACGTCTCTCATTGGTTGTAAGTCAACCAATCCAGAGCCCACATCCTGAGCCACTACCTACCATTATCCCCCCAGGTCCAGTTACCAGACAACCAGGGACAGTCCTCCCAGTCAGAGCCTGCAGAAATTATTTATGGTAGCCAATCCTAAACTTATTAACCAACTGTGGTACTTCCCCATGTGGACCTAGGCACTTGGCAAGCCAATGGTTCCATATTTCTAAAGACGGTTACTGAGCACAAACTCCTTCCTTCATGACAATTATCTCTGTGTCTTTGGCCTTACCATACCTGATTAACACAAATCCAGGTACTTGATCAAAATATTATGCATTTCACCTCACAGCAGGAGCCTTTATTATAACAATACAAAAACAATGCCTAGCTCAGAAAAGGCAAAAATCCCCCAATCCAAGTTTTCCTTAATGTCTGCTAGTTTCTTACTTTGGGGAATGAATGATATATCATCATCTCCAGTTTGCTGCAGGGAATACTTACTAGGAGAATAAGTTGTATCTTCACCGTGTACCATAACTGAAGACCTCAAGTTATCAGCTTTCAGTAGATGGATGTTCTTGTCATTTTTCCCTTTTTCCCTGAGCAATTCTTAAATTCACTTGTGAAATGATTCAGATCTTTCTCCGGTTCTCTGTGTTTTACAGTCTTCTGACAGATCTGAACAGCCGTTTTATTTTTACCCCTTGTATGCCTATCTCAAATTAATGCAAGTTGAATCTCACTGAATTGCTGCTCTGACATCACCCCATGAAAGTCATTAATGGAGAGATTAATGATAATTTTCTTCAGTCAAGGCAGATGGAGAGCCTTAGCTCATCCCTTGTGAAATGAGTTTAGAGGCAGCATGAATGTCTGTCTTTTACAAGCGGGTTTTTTACACTAATAGGAACCACAGGGGTTCTTTTTTTCATGTGTTTACATTTTGCCATGGCTTGCTGGAGCACTTTGCTCCAAGACTGTGAAAGAAGATACCCGAAGCCCCCAGAAAACTTTATTGCTGTGTCTCAGGCCTGGTATATCCATCCAGGGGTCTGCCTGCACCTTCTATTCAGCATCACTAAAGCCAGATGGTGCCTTTCCATAGATGAGGATTCCCCAGAGTGTTCATGGGATCCGTTCTGTGAGAAGTCAGAATCATTAAACAGTGCTGGTTTTCAGGGTGTTTTTGGTTGAAAGCTTTATAAAGTGATAGATCGTAAGTTCATGTATCAGTATTAATAATAATACCAATGTCAATATGCAGGCAGAATGGGGACCAAAGAGCCCATCCTTGGCAGGGGAAAACATCCCCAGAAAAGGAGGAAAATAAAAAAGTAAGCTAAGCAAGGAGGAACAAAGAAAAGTTAGTTAATTTATTTTTGAATCAGCTGCTTCTAAATTTCTTATTCGAACAAATTTCCTACTTTTCCTAGAAGTCTGGTCTGTTGGAGATACAGCTCACTTACACCCCTTCTGGGTCTATAAGCACCCTCAAGAAATAATAGTCACAGAAAATGTTGTGTGCAAGACCTAGCAAAACACATTAACTAGACCCTTTTCCTGCCTAGTTAACAATCAAAATAAATATCCATAATATAAATATAGATTTATATTATGTATGACTGAGACTTACATCAAAAAGCAAGTCCAGCCCTGACATATGGGTAAAAAAAATTATGCCCCTTTTCACAAAGGAAGATCCTCTATAGTGGTGCTGAGAGAAAAATTCCTCTCTCCCAGTGACGCTTCAAAATAGTTTGATGCCAGTGGCATTTTATTCCATCATTTCAGAATTTTTATGAAAAAAGAACAACTATATGATGGTTATGCTTCCTGAAATAAATGCTTTTTAAAATATACATTTCTCATGACTTGGATGTGCTAAAACAAAGAATTTCCCTTCCTGTGGATAAAATCGGCCTTATAACACACGTATTTTCAGAGTCACAGAATATGGCCATTAGGGAGCTATTCAGTCAGCTCTCTCATCGTCTAGTTCAGGGCCCAAATCAATTGTGCAACTAGAACCAAATCTCACAGCTCAGCATCGCAGAGTTGGAATCAGAAGCCTGACTTCTAGTTCGTATAATACTGTGAAGTCCATCTGTCATTGAATTTAGTTGACAGTTTTCCATTTGTAGAAATACAAATTCAGGGGTTTTGTGGTTGTAGGGGGAAAAATATGAACAGTAGCAGTTCAGGAAATCTAATACAATGTGTACAAGTAGAGAACTTGGGAGATAGAAAAAAATACCAAAATAATACTGGGTGAGTTGTTAGGTGTGTCTAATACATTCAGCATCAAAGGACAGTGTAGAAAGGACCAGGTGCTTGGTGACAAAGCAGTAAGTCAATGAAAAGAAATACGGCTTTCTTTAGAAATAGAAAATTTCTTTTTTCTGTCTTTTGTTTTGCAGTTACCTTCCCTGTTTCTTTAACTGAGTGACTGTCATTGCAATGTATTATACGGCCTGAAGGCTTTTACATATGCCCAGGATACATGGTGGGGGCACACTCCCTGGTTTGCCTGGCAACTTAACAGGAACCCCTTTGGTATTTGTACCAAGACAAATAATATGTTCTGAGAGCAGAGAAAACCCCTCCATACACAGAGGGTACCTCACTAAAAACATATTTTAGGATCCTCTCCTTTGACTCACAATGCACGCTTCAAAAAATGAGATGAGTCTGACTGTAAAATTCAAACAATACGACTGCAAGTTATAGAGGTGTGGTGGTTTCTGTTCCCAAAGAATTCAAACTTAATTATAATCCCACTTTTAGACCCCACCTTTAATGATATCATTTATACATCCTTTTTAAAGTTTGTTCTTTTCTCTTGCAGTTGGTTGGCATTGTACCAGGCATTTTATTTCTGGTAGTAGGCTCACCTGCTATAATGGAGAGACTCAAAACTTCAGTGCTAAATCCCATATGGCTGTCTAGGGCTAGGTAGACTACAAATGGCTCTGCTCGGCTAGGTCCTCTAGGTACTTGGGGTTCTCCTACCTTTATTGTCCTTATTCATCTGATTGATACTCAATTGTCATGAGAAGGGGGACAAGGAATTGAAATGCCAGAGTATCCTCTCAAGAATGTGACCCAAAGGTAGCACTTACCCCTATGTTCATATCTCACTGGCCAGACTGCTCACATGGTGAGACTTAGCCTCACAGTATATTGGAAGATGTAGTCTTTGGCTGAGTTTAACTCAGGGGGTTCAGTTACTAACTGGAGGAAGGGTAGAATGAATATTGAGAGACAGACAGCAAACACAGACATCTCTCATTTTATGAACCTTGAGTAAATGACTACAAACAGGTATTTCCCATTTGGCTTTTCCCTTTTGATGTTTTATATACTTCAAGAAATCATAATAGTCTTTTACAACACTTTCTTTGGCCATCTGTCCATAAGAACAATCGCTAATAACAAAAATAATAGCTACCACTCATTTACTGCTCAAGTGGGGTTGGTAATTAGATTTAGGGTGTGTTAATGGAATTTCTTAAGAATTCTGTGATTCCCAACTAAAATCTAAGGCATTCACAGTCATAGCCAAAATTTTTAAATGCTGTTGCCCACTTTCTATGAAATTTATTTTTCTATTGAAAAAGTCACTTTTTGATCCTTTATCCCAAAATGTGTCATCATTCCTTCCTAGGGGCTGTGCAAAATCTCTAGACTAATTCTGAGCACTTGGTCTACTGGGTGAAAGTTCAAACTTAAAGATGGCTATTAAGGAACTACAGAGAGAAGAAGGACCGAGAGGTACATGTGTGCAGCAAATCAGAATCGACACTGCAGCAAGATGGAAGGAACGGTTTTTAACTTTCTTGTACAAGCATTTTGAAGAATATCCATTTTGAAGAAACACTAGAGACATCAGTGCTGTGCTCCCCATGCAGCCGATCCATTCCAGCAACACAGTATCAAATATATGGCAGTAGACAGCAGACTGGCCTATCTGTAACACATCCCCAAGTCTCGAAAGGGCTGGTAAGGTCTCTACACACTGGCACCTGTGACAGTGTTTAACTTAGTCTGCGAGTTCTGGGATGCAGCTTTTATTATCAGCTCAATTTTTCAGATGATGAAATAGAGGTTCAGCAAGATAAAATAACTTGTCCAAGGACACAAATCTAGGAAGTAGCAATGAGGCCTTAACGTTAAATCTGCATTTCTACATTTAACTATTTACCCACCTGCACCAAGCAGTCATCTGAGTCATTCTCATTCAGCCTTCTCATCCAATCAACCACAAAGTCTTATTCTTTTTATCACTACAGTTTCCCATTTGTTCCTATTTATTTATTACTGTTGGTTCTGGCCTAGTTCAAGCACTTTTTACCTCTTTCCACAACTGCTAATAATTACCTCATCTTGACTCAAATGTTGTCTGACTTCTAGTGGTTTTGTCCTAATAACACAAATCTCATTCTGCCTCTTCCATGCTTAAAGTCTTTACTGGCTCTCCACAGCCTCTCAATTAAATCCAAACTCTTTGTTTCATATAAAACTTCCTGAAAAATTTACCCTGGGCTTTTCTCTTTTATTCTGGTCCAATCTGAGCACCAGATCATCTACCCCAGCTGTGCAGCCCCCATGACAAAGGGTCATATCTGCCATCATCCAGTATTTCTGGTTGTGCACTTGCAGAGAACTTCCTATCTTTGTGATGAATTACTCAAAAATTTCTTTTTCAAGTACAAGGTATTTATTAACTATATTTAGATATCTATGTGTATGTATGTTCCTATACCTTTCTTCACAGTCAATGATGAAATACAGGGAATGCCTTTATTCTACAACTCTTCAAATATACCTGCTATGAATGACTGTGAGTTCCATTTTCTTTCCTGCAGTGAAGTAGGTAGTTGGGTTTTTAGATTACCCTGACTTTTGCAAGGCAGAAGCACTTCCAAAATAAATGCTATATAAAAAGGTTTGTCTTGCTCCTTAGAAGTCATTTATTTCACTGTGTGGAACTGTCAAATGTCAAACCATGACTGCACGACTTGATGTAATACATTACATTTAGTCAAAATAGCTGCTGCTCCTGCCTCTTAGGGCCATTCTTCCGGCTTTTTCTGATAGCAAGTTTTGCAACACGTCTTGCTGTGACCACTAAAATGGAGTAAAAGTGGGGATGCCAACCCTAAGCAGAAGTTTTAAGAGCTCTCATGTGGTCGTACTGTTCCATCATCCCAGCGGTGGTTAGATACCAGCTTCTTTTCAGCCTAACCTCAACAGAAGGGGATTTGGTCCAGAATTACATTCCAACTGCAGCTAACATGTCATAAGAAGGACAAAGAAAGCTTTCTTTCTTGGTAAGCCACCAAGATTTTTGGAATTATTTGTAATGCTAGCATATCTAGCAAAAGCAGACTGTGTAATTAGGGCTTTCATCTTTTCCTGCTGCATAACCCTCAATGAAGATTATGTACATAACCTCATCTATAATCATTCTGGAACCTTTGGTTGGCTTTTATGCATACCATTGTGGGGTCTTAGTAGTACATATCTTCAACATTCGAAGGGGAGTTTTTTGTTTTTTTGAGACAGAATCTCAGTATGTCACCCTATGTAGAGTGATATGGCATCACAGCTCACAGCAACCTCAAACTCTTGGGTTTAAGCCATTCTCTTGTCTCAGCCTCCCAAGTAGCTAGGACTACAGGTGCCCACCACAACGCCCAGCTATCTGTTGTTGTTGTTGTTGCAGTTGTTATTGTTGTTTAGCTGGCCCAGGGCCACGTTCAAACCTGCCAGCCTGGGTGTAGATGGCCAGGGCCCTACCCACTGAGGTATGGGCGCCACCCCGAAGGGGAGATATTGACTCTCAGAAGTCTCAGGTTTGAAAGGGATCTTAATGTCATTTGGCCCAATTCCCTGTATAAGACTTGAATCTTTATATGATTTCCCTGACAGAATTCCACTTAAACAACTCTAATGCTGAGGAACTCACTACTTCCTGAGCCAGCCCATGCTATTTGAGACAGCTTTACTTGTTAGCAAATTCTTTTTTACATTTAGTGGAATTTTTATCCCTTAGTTTCATAGCCACTCATTCTAACTCCACTCTCTGTGGCTGTGTGCGTCTCTCCCCCTACCTTTGTCTGCTCTCCTCTGGGCTAATCACTTCTGCAGCATTCACATGTTTGTCGTAGGTCACAATTTAAATTCCTCATCACCATGCTGGTTGCTCTCATCTGAAAGAACGACAGTTTGCATTGTCTCTCCTAAAGCATGAACTGAGAACTGACCACAGTAATCAAAGTATGTTTTGATACTTCGTACAGAGTAGGCAGAGTCTATTGTTTCATTAATCCACATGAAAAAAGCCAACAATCCCATATATACATGGGAAAGAGAGAGGAATTAAACCTTCTCTAAAGGAGACAGACGAATGGCTAACAAACCTGAAAAAATGCTCATCATCCCTAATTATTAGAGAAATGCAAATCAAAACCACCCTGAGATATCATACAACCCCAGCAAGAATGGCCCACATCACAAAATCTCAAAACTGCAGATGCTGGCATGGATGTGGAGAGAAGGGAACGCTTCTACACTGCTAGTAGGACTGCAAACTAATACAACTTTTTGGAAAGAGTATGGAGAAGTCAAGCTAGATCTCCCACTTTATCCTGCAATCCCATTACTGGGCATCTACTCAGAAGAAAAAAAAAAAAAAAACCTTTTACCATAAGGACACTCGCACTAGACTGTTTATCGCAGTGCAATTTACAATCACCAAAATGTGGAAACAGCCCAAAACACAGAAATGTATTAATAAGCTGTGGTATATGTATACCACAAAATACTATTCAGCCATTAAAAAAGATGGAGACTTAAATCTTTTGTATTAACCTGGTTGGAAGTGGAACACATTATTCTTAGTAAACCATCACAAGAATAGAGAAGCAAGAATCCCATGTACTCAATTCTGATATGACAATTAATGATCTAGCACATAGTGGGGGGTGGAGGAAAGAGAAAACAGAGAGAAGGAAGGAGGTAGGGGCAAGGAGGTCACCGTGTGTGGCACACCTTTTAGAGGCAGGACACAATTATAAGAGGGACTTTACCTAACAAATGTAATCATTGTAACCTGGCTCTTTGTACCCTCAATGAATCACCAAAAAAATTTTTTATAAAGTCTCTCATTTCCCTTTTCCTGGACTTTATTAATTTCTAGCTATCTATTCGAACTAAAACCATATTCACTTTTTTGACAGTCCTATCACATTATGGGAAGAGTGGTTTCATTAAAAGTAAAATTAAAATTTTTTAAAGGGAAATAGAAACAAAAACAAAGCTGTAAATAAAAATAAGATGACAACACTGAACATAGCTGAGGAGTTTTTCATTGTACCACAAAACCACTTCAGTGGCTTTAGCTAACATTAAATGGTCATTTCACGGCCTCACTCATTCCCGGCAAATCCTGCTTTTGATTTCTCTGCCTCCATCAGTGTGTTGTTCTTCTTAGAGAGGCCCACTCTTCCTTCAGTCCTAGCTGAAACATCACCTGTTTTTTATAGCATTCCAAATTTTCCCTACACATTTACTTTTTCTTTGTTGTTTTCCTATAGCACCTTGAGATACTTCTATTAAACCCACTTACCATATTACATCATATTTATCTGTCTGTAAGCATCACCATTTAAGGATAGTGTCAATTTTAACAGTGAGGAGGGGGTGTCAGGGACTGATCCCACCAAGGGTTTGTGTTCATGTTCAGTTGTCTGTCTTAAACCAGATAGCAAAAAATGCTTCCTCAGCGTCAGTTCCTGACCCCACCCTTTGGGATACAAAACAGTTAAATTTTTATTCCCCGCGTGTGTACGCTAAAATTTTTTTATTGCTTGCTACGTGCCAAACACTGTACTGATCACTGTATATACATTATCTGGTTGAATGCTCATCATAGTACCTATGGACTGGGTACTATTAATATCCTTATTTTTTAATATATGACCAAATGGCAGCCTATGGGAAATAAACAGTTTGCCTCAGATGGCACATCTAACAAGAAAAAGAGCTAAAATTCAAGCTTAGAGCTCTCTGAAAAGAGTTATAGTTTGGGTCAAGATATCAATTTCTTAAAATTCTGAAGTCATGAATATAACAAAAACAGCTTTCTCACTACTGTTTCAAATAGAACATTGCAAAATGAGCGACCAAGGATAACATTCTTTAGTGATTGTTGCTCCTAAATAAGCCAGGGCCCAACCTCAAATCCTGCCCACTCCTTGGCAGCGCCTATGGTTCCAGTCCTGGGATTTTCCACTATTGCTGCTGCTGCCACCATCACTCTCTCCTCCGCCTGTAGAGGGCCTGGATCAGCTACTGCTGCCTCTAACACCATTGTTGCACCTGTCCCCAGCCTACTGGCTCTTCCTCTTAAACAGTATTAGCAAGTCGCAGTTTTAGAAATAGTTTATTTAAGACTCAGTTCTCACATCTGTAATACAGTAGAACCTCCACAGCTGACCACCTCCTTACAGGGAACATGTCCTAAGTTAATCTAATTTTTACAGATCCCTAATGGCATGCACACACCTGAGGAAAGCCCATGTGTGGATATAATGAAAAAGTGAGAAGAGAACCCCCCTCCAAACCAGGCAGAGAACACTTACCAGAAACTTAATGGCCCAGAGACTTGTTCTCAGACTTCTAGCCTCTGAAAGTATAAACAATAAATTTCTGTTAGTTAAGCTTGTCTATGGTATTTGTTATGGCAGCTGAGCAGACTAATACAAGAACTAGGGAGGAGCAAGTGGTAGCAGCAACAGCTAAACAGGTGCATTCTAAGGCAAGAAATCAGTATCAGAAAATTGTAACATCACCGAAAAATTCTAGGGCCAGGAGAGACTGCTGGAATAACGCAGAAACCTAGAATTCTGGAATAAGATTACTGGATATAAAACCAAAGTAGTTCACATTCAGAGGGCAGGGAATTAATAATAACAAAAATGTACAGAACACATGCCAGAGACTTAAGGCATTTATAGTCACTGTACGTATAAGCAGCAGTAGAATCATCATTATAATCATCATAATCATCATCATCTTTGTAAGTGAACTTAACTTGTTCATGATCCCTGCATTTATACACTATAGAGGAAAACACTCGGTCTTGACATTTCTAGTATTATAATTATGGGTGCCCTGACCTGTGGAGTTGGGACTACTATAGTAGGGAAAACCAAATGGAAGACAGTAGAACTTCCTAAACCTAGGAAATAGTAAACCAAAGCCACATCCTCCCTCCTGGGGAGATTAGTGCCACCATCCAGCACTTGAAGGCTGCAGGAGTGGTGATTCCTACCATATCTGCGTTTGACTACCTTATTTGGCCTATGCAGAAAACAAATGGAATTTGGAGACCAAAATGAGATTATTGTAAGCTTAACCAGATGGTGACTCCAGTTGCAATTGCTATACAAGATACGGTTTCATAGCTTAAGCAAATGAACAATCCCCTGGCACCTGGTAGGCAGCTATTGATCTGACAAATGCCTTTTCCTCCATTTCTGTCATTAAGACCCTCCAGAAGCAGTTGCTTTTAGCCTTCAAGGTTAGCAATACACCTTCCATATTCTGTTTCAAGAGAATATCAACTTTCCAACTCAGTGAATGATTTAGTTCACAGAAACTTAATCCCCCTTCACTTCACACGATATCACACAGTTCTGTTCCCTTGGTCTCTGTGTCTGTGTTTATACAAGTACCATGCTATTTTGATGAGTATAACTTTGCAGAATAATTTGAAGTTAGGTAATATGATGCCTCCAGATCTAATCTTTTTTGTTTAGAATTTCTTTGGCTATTCAGGCTCTTTTGTGGTTCAATGTGAAGTGTGGGATTGTTTTGTCAAGGTCTGTGAAAATGAAATTGGTATATTGATGGGAAGTGTATTGAATCTGTACATCACTTTGGCAGAATGGACATTTTAACAATGTTAATTCTTCCAACCCATGACCACAGGATGTTTTTCCATTTGTTTGTATCGCCTGTGATTTCTTTCATCATCAGTATGATGAAAGATATCTCATCAGAGAACTTTCACCTCCTCAATTAAGTATATTCCTAGGTAAATTTTTTTGCAGCTACTGTAAATGGTATTGAATTCATGACTTGAGTCTCAGCTTGACTATTATTAATGTATAGAAATGCCAGTGATTTGTGTACATTAATTTTGTAACTTGAGGCATTACTTAATTTATCAAAATTAAAAGTCTTTGTAAGGAAAACAAAAAAGAGTCTTTGGGTGGAGTCTTGAAGGTTTCCTAGAGGTGTGATCATATTGTCAGCAAACAGGGATAGTTTGACCCCCTCTTTCCCAATTTGGACGTCCTTCTAGCTAGCATTTCTAGTATGTTTAATAGAAGTAGTGACAGTGGGTATCCTTGTCTTGTTTCAATTCTTAGGGGGAGTGAAATTTTGCCCTTTCAGTATGATGTTGGCCACGCTGTGGGTGTGCCCTATATGGCTTTTGTTATTTGGAGATGTGTTCCTTCTATGCCTAGTTTGTTTAGGTTTTTCATCATAAAAGGGCACTGGATTTTATCGAATGCTTCCTCTGCATCTATTAAGATGCATATGGTTTTTATTTTTAATACTGTGTTTGTGGTAGATCACATTTATTCATTTGTGTATATTGAACCTCCTTGTATCCCTGGGATAAAACCCACCTGATCATGGTGAATTATCTTTTTTTTTTTTTTTGAGACAGAGTCTCACTATGTCACCCTTGGTAGAGTGCCATGGTGTCACAGCTCACAGCAACCTCCAACTCTTGGTCTTAAGTGATTCTTTTACCTCAGCCTCCCAAGAGCTGGGACCACAGGCACTCACACAATGCCAGCTATTTTTTGTTATAGTTGTCATTGTTGTTTTAGCTGGCCCAGGCTGGGTTCAAATCCACCAACATTAGCGTATGTGGCTGGCACCATAACCACTGTGCTACGGGTGCCAAGCCGTGAATTATCTTTTTGCTGAATTCAGTTTGCTAGAATTTTGTTGAGGATTGTTGCATCTTTATTCATGAAGAATATTGGTCTGCATTTTTTTTTTCATTGTAGCATCCTTTCCTGGCTTTGGTGTCAGGATGACACTGGCTCATGGCTTCATAGAATGAGTTAAGGAGGATTCTCCCTTTTCAATGTTATAGAACAGTTTTCCAGAATAGGTACCATTTCTTCTTGGTATGTCTGGTAGAATTTGGCTGTGAATCTATATGATTCATGGGGGTTTTCTATTGTTGAAAGATTTTTTTTTACTATTATTTCAATCTTGCTACATGTTACATTAGTCTGGTCAGGATTTCTGTTTCTCCCTGATTCAAGCTTGGGAGGTTGTATGTTTCAAAAAAATTATCCATTTCCTCTAGATATTCTAGTTTATGTGTGTGGAGGTTTTCGTAGTAGTCTCAGATGATATTTTGTACTTCAGTGGTATCAGTTGTAATGTCTCCTTTGTAATTTCCGATTGAGCTTATTTGAATCCTTTCTCTTATGTTTCTAGTCAATCTAGCTATTGGTCTATTAATTTTGTTTATCTTTTCGGAGAACCAACTTTGTGTTTTGTTGATACTTTGTATTGCTTTTCTTGGTTTTCATTTTGATAAGCGTTATTGTGATCTTGTGGGTTTTTTTTTTTTCTTGTGTGAGCTTTGGATTTGGTTTGCTCTTCTTTTTCTACTTCCTTGAGGTGTGACATTAGGTTATTAATTTGTGATTTTTCTTATAACCAACTGCTTTTTGACCAAGCAGACAAAAACATACACTGGGGAAAAGACACCCCATTCAGTAAATGGTGCCAAGAAAATTGGATAGTCACATGCAGAAGAATGAAACTGAATTGCTATCTCTCACCATATATGTAAATGAACTCAAGCTGGATTTCAAGGTAAGACCTGAAACCATAAAAATTCTAGAAGAAAAAGTAGCCAAAACTTCTATAATAGCCTAGGCAAAACAATTATAAATAAGACCTCAAAAATGATTATATTATAGAAGTGGGTATTCTTGTCTTAAAAATAAATAAATGGGACTTAAATTAAAAAATTTCTGCACAACCCAAGAAATAATCAACAGAGTAAATAGACAATCTATGGAACAGGAGAATATATCTGCAAACTGTATATTCAACAAAGAACTAATATCCAAAATCTACAGAGAACTCAAATAAATCAGCTAGAAAAAAATAAATTGCCCCATCAAAAAATGGATGAAAGACATGAAAAGACATTTTTCAAAAGAAGATAGACAAATGGCCAAAAACACATGACAATATGTTTAACATAAAATGCAAATCAAACCACAGTGAGATATCATTATGCCCCAGTGAGAATAGCCATTATTAAAAAGTCAAAAGACAGTAGATATTGGCATGGCTGTGGGGAAAAGTAAACACTTTTACACTGTTGTTGAGAATGTAAACTAGTACAACCATTATGGAAAACAGTATGGAGAGCCCTCAAAGAGCTAAAAGTGGGTGTACCATCTCATCCGGCAATCTTATTACTGGGTATCTACCCAAAGGAAAAGAAGTAATTTTATAAAAAAGACACCTACTCCCAATGTTTATCACAGCACAGTTCAAAATTGAAAAGATAAGATATGGAATCAACATAAGTGGGTGGATAAAAACAATAAGCTGTACTACTTAGCCCTAAAAAGGAAAATATAATGTCTTAATATCTTTTGCAGCAACATGGATGGAGCCAGAGATCATCATCTTAAGTGAAGTATCTCAGGAATGGAACGACAATACCACATGTTCTCACTTCTAAGTGGGAGAAAACTAGGGGTATATATGGTCTTAGAGTGATATAAACATTGAAAATTAAGAGGGTGGAAGGAGGTGAAGGATGATGATTAGCCTACCAGGTGCAATGTACCCTATTCTGATGATGGGTGTACCGAGAGCCCTGACTTCAGTATTATACAACCCATCCATGTAGCAAAAAACACTTGAACCCCTTAAAAAAGGTATCACACTGGTTCATTCCGTTAACAGCATTATTCTGATTGGACTTAGTGAGAAATAGCAACTACTCGAGAATTATTGATAAGACATTTGTACGCTAGCAAGTGGGAAATAATCTGACAAACATTTGGGGGCTTTCTACCTCAGGAAAATTTCTAGGAGGCCAGCCAATGGTGGGAGGCATGTCAAGATAGCCCCTCTAAGGTGGAGGGTCAGTCCCTGCCTCTAGCCCCTCCTTCAACCAAGAAAGGGCACAATGTCTGGTGGGTGTCTTTGGATGTTAGAAACAACATACTCTTCATTTGGGTTTGCTACTCTGGCCCTTTTGCCGTGTGACTTGAAAAGCTGCTAGTTTTAAGTGAAGCCTCAAACAGTGGAAGACCGTGTAATTGCTTCAGGCTACTGTGCAGTCTACTGAGAACCTTAGGCCACGTTATCAAGCAGATCCATGGTGTTCGAAGTGTCAGATAGGGATGCTGTTTGCAGCCGTCAGCACATTCCTAAAGGCAAACTAGTGCAAGGCCTTAGAATATAGGAGTAAAACTTCACTCTCCACAACAGATAACTGTGCTACTTTTGAGAAACAGCTTTTGGCCTGTTATACTCAGCCTTAGTAGATCTGAAGGCTTAACCATGAGCCTGCCAGTTACCGCTCAACCTGAGCTGCCCATCATGAACTGGATGGTATCTGATCTACTAAGCTGTAAAGTTGGGCATGCACAACCTCCCTTACCAAAATGAACTGTCTTACATGTGCATGGCCCAGGCAAGCCCAGAAGGCACGGGTTATATGAAGTGGCCCAGATGCCCATCGTCCCCCATCTTGCTACGCTGCCTTCACAGGGAGTTCTCTATGATTGGTTGACAGTGGTAGAGAAATCCTGGACTTGGTTTAGAGATGATTCTGCATGATATACAGGCACCACCCAGAAGTGGACAGCTGAAGCACCACAACTCCTCTCTGGGACATTTCTGAAGGGCAGTGGTGGAGGGAATTTCAGCACATACACATCATTGTCCACTTTGATTGGGTGGAGAAATGGTCTGACAAGTGAATATGTGCTGATTCGTGAGTTTTTGTCAATGGTTTGGCTGGATGGTCAGGGAATTTGAAGGAACATAATTGAAAAAAAATAGTGACAGGAAAATTTGGGGAAGAGAAATGTAGATAGACTTCTCTGAATACGCAAAAAGCAGGAAGATACTTGTGTCCATGTGAATCCTCAAGGAGGGGTGACCTCAGCAAAAAAGGGTTTTGCTACCAAGTAGAGAAGGTGGCTAGTCAGCCTCTCTCCCCAGCCACACTGTCATTGCCCAATAGGTTCACGAGCATGTGGCAGAGATGGAGGTCATGCTTGGACTCAGCAACGTGGACTTCTGACACCAACACCTACCCGGCTGCAGCCACTGCTGAGTGCTGAATGTGCCAGCAACAGAAACCAGTGCTGAGTCCCCAGTGTGGCACCGATCTCCAGGGTGATCAGCCAGCTAGCTGGCAGCAGACTGATTACATCAGACAACTTTCACCATGCAGAGAGCAGACTCATACTCTGCATACAGATTTGCCTTGACTACATACAGTGCTTCTCCCAAAACTACCATCCATCCATCATTTACAGACTGCCTTATCCACCTCATCCACTATCATGGTATTCCACCCAGCATTGCTTCTAATAAAGGAATTCATTCCATGGATAAAGGATTGCACCAATGGGCCTGTGCTCGTGGAATTCACTCATGGTCTTACCTATGTTCCCTACCATCCTGAATAGCTGGTTTGACAATAGTGGAATGGCCTTTTAAAGACTGCATAGCACCAATAGGTGGCAACACTTTGCAAATCTGGGTCAAAGTTCTTCAGAAGAGTGTATATGCTCCTCTCAGTGTCCACGGTACAGTACTCTTTCCCTATAGCCAGGATTCAGGATCCAAAAATCAAGGAGTGGAAATGGAAGTGGCACCACTCACTATCACCCCTTGTGATCCACTAGCAAAATTTTAGCTTTCTGTTTCTGTAAACTCATGCTCTGCTGGCCTAGAGGTCTTAGTTCCAAATGCAGGAATGTTTCCACCATTGTTGTGGAATAGGGGCTTTTGGAGCTTTTCACCTTCTCTTCTTACTTGCCTTCCCCAGTGACGATATAGGTGGTTGTTTGATGTGTGGTAGTGAGAAAGACTGGGTGTTACCCCAGATATCGCCTTGGCTCTCAACGCCTTGCTGATTGTTTGAGACATAGCTGAATTTTCCATCTGGTTCCCCATTGTGGGTGATCTACCAACAGCTTTTGCTACGTGGCTCCTTTGACTCCTCCTATAGTGACTATTTAGTAGATACACTGACTTTAATTATCAACTGTTTTCTGTGCTCTTTCTGAGGAACTAATGCACATTCTGTGTTCTTCCCTACTCTACATCAACATTTATCTTTTGTATTATCTATGCTCTATCCCTGCAGTTTCTGCCTTTGATGATTCAAGTCAAACATTTTTAAAAATCAAAACAAAACAACTTCCCTCTCCAGGGACCAGCTCTTGCAAATTGAAAGCTCTTTATGATTTACTGAGTATTTAAAAATTCCATGAAACATTTCTACAAATTTGTTTATTGATATGTAGACTTTATCTGCCTTGCCTCTGAGTCAGTGAATATTATCAAAGTGGATGAAGAAAGTAGGAGCAAACAAAATCATCTCAAGGAAAGAAAAAATAGAAATCTGATAAATACTAACTGATGGATTGAGCTGATGTGGAAGAACACCATGTAGATGCTTTAAACACATGAAAACATTGCATGAAAACACAAAATATTATTTTCGATGTATTGGTGAACTCAAAAGATAGAAAGGGAAGATCCAAAGTGCCAGCAATGAACAGGATTCGAAATTAGAATGGTAAACAATAGCTTATAAGGCTATCATGGCTGAAGATAATGGTTAAAAGCATAGGGATGGAGGGCAGTGCCTGTGGCTCAAAGGAGTAGGGCACTGCCCCATATGCTGGACGTGGCAGGTTCAAACCCAGCCCTGGCCAAAAACTGTAAAAAAAAAAAAAAAAAAACCAGCGTAGAGATAGAATTTTAATGTTTGCATAACAAGGCAAACCCATGTCCCATAGGTAGCATGCATAGGTGACAGTGGAGTTAAAATACATACTCATAGCTTTGGAGAAGTATATGCTGCCCTTCCACATATTTCCAAAATACTATAGGAAAAACAAAACAAAATAAGAAGAATTAAATGCTGCATTTTTTTGCCCAAGGCCAAAGATGGAAAAAGAGTCATGGAACATATTACTACAAGACTATTATTCTCTAGTAATAGAGTACAGCATAGATGGGGTAGGATTTTAAGCACTCCAAGATCATTATATTTTTCAAAAAGTGATAGAGATATTAACTTTAGACTTTGTTAAGTGTCATTTTAAACATTTCAGAAGAAATAGAAATATTCTTATTACGTTATAATACTCCTAAACTTCTGGATGACAGCAACAAAAACCTATAGCACTCGAAAAAAATCTAACAGAAAGTGGGCAGGATCTTTGTAGAGAAAGTATTAAACTTTATTAAGGACTCAAATGGATAAAGAAAGAATTTATGCTCATGAGTAGAAGTATTAAATATTTTTAAATCTCACTTCTCCCCCAAAGTAAGCTAAGGAAATATTGAAATTGCAATCCAAATGCCAACAATCTTTTCACAGAACTTTTAGCAAGCTGCTTATAAATTGGGTGGAAAAGCAAAGGATTGAGAAGCAAATAGGGGACCACACACGGCCAGTCATCAAGACTGTTCATAAAGTTACAAGAATTAAGTGCAGACATTTGGAATCAAATGAAAATTTCAGAAACAGATTCATGAATACACAGGATCTTGGCAGGTGACAAGGATAGAGTAACAAATAATTTCCAAACTGATGGACTATTCAATAAGTATTGCTTAAAAAATTGCTACTCACATTAAAAAATATATATTTATCCCACATGCATAAATATATTCAAAATGGAGTACATTTATTAAACAAGATAAAAATTCATTAAACTCTTGAAAGAAAATCTGAGAAAATAACATCAGGTATTGTTTGTATGTGAGGCTCAGGATGTTACATTTTGTCCCATAGGCTGAGGGAGACAGCGAAATGTTTTAAGCACAGGAATAACATGACCATACAGAAGACAGATAAGCCCTGGAGAATAACCACTGATTAGCATCAACTTAATCAGAGGTTATTTTCAATTGCATCTGCTGTCACGTATGAAGGTTTTGTTGCTGGTGCAAACCAACACATCCCTGATACCTATGCATAAGCATTGATCCGACCAGAAACAGTCATCTTTCCAGCTGGTAGTCCATCTTTCCATCTTTATGCTCCTGTGGGTGAGGGGTATAGCAACAGTTCAGCCCAAGCAAAAATCTAGTCCTTGGGCCCCTGCTTGCCTCTGAATTTCATTGGACCTTACTAAGTTCCATTTCATTGATAATATTATTCTGGTTGTCCTAGTAAACAACAATTAGAAACTCTTCCAGATATTGTAGTAAAATGCATGAATGTCAATTGGTGGAAAGTCGTATGGATAACACTGATCTTGAGAAGGTCATGAAGGTACAAGGAAGAGGGGGCACTCTGCTCAGTAAGCAAACATGCATGTTACATACTTTCCATGTTCATTTTGGGTTGTATTAACATTTAAATGTATTAAAATTAAGCTCTCTCTATACATCAAGAGGTGAAGCAGAGGACACAGAAACATCCTGTGTGTGGCCTCCCTAAGCCATCCAGAAGCTGTTCACGATTGGTGTTCTCTTATCTCTTATCTCTTGTTGTGTCAGGATCACAAAAAGGTAGATAATTCTGGATGCAGGTAGTTGATGGAAATCAGGAGTGGAGCAAACCTTTCAAAAGGGCCAGTTTCCGATTAACCCTTCCCTTCCCATATGTCTAACATAAGATACAGTAATAATATTTACCTTGACACCTCAGAATTTACATTATAGTAAACCAAAGGTGTGTGTGATTCAGCTAGAAAAATGAATATGATCCAGATTGTGGTAGGTGGTAACCTCAGTAACAAATGACCAAAAAAAGGAGACAATAATCAATAACCAATAGAAAAGGGCAATAATGAATGCCTGGAGGTGGTGAAGGTATTTACACCCTGCAGGCCTTTGCATCTCGGGCTCTCTCTTACCTGATTTCCATCGTGAAAGGAACCCACTTTCAACTTTCTTTGGAAGTGCTCTAAGCTGTCGCTTTGTTCTTCCTGAACAAAAATTCTCTTTGTAACACTGAAAAAAATGTATAAAATAAATTTATATCTTCTTTAATAAGAGAGTTTGCACAGTTTGGGCTGTGAAAGGGATACTTGCCTCGATTTTGCTGTTATCTTTACTTGGCCAGTAATATAATTTAAAGAGCATATGAATGCCAGACTGCAAGGAGATGAACTATGGTGGCTTTTTACTGTTTCAGCTGAGCTAAACTGGATCTGTGCTTCCCATATTTCTTTTTCTTGTGTATTCCCAGGGTAGGGTTGAGCACAAGAAAAATGTGCAGAATTTGTACGGTGGAATTTTTTTAAAAGCTTTCACTTTGTGTTCTAAAGTTTGGTGTAGGGCACTAGCCACACTTCATGACCACTCACACTTGATCTTCTGATTATCCTTGTTGGTATGGGGTACTGTCAGCAACTGCAGCTTCTGCTCACCCCACGTCCCTTCTCAATGCCCTGAGCTAGGTTATATGTGAAGTTCATGGCAAAGAGCAAGCAGCTTCTCCAGCAGCTTTCTCACACTGCTGAGGTTCCAATTGTCCCCGTGGGTTTCAGCTATTCTCCTGGCTTCCACTCATCACTGCAGCTCTAGTTTGCCCTCGTACCCCCCTCCCCAGTTCCCATCCAGCCCAGCTAACCTGCACTGACTTTAGGCCCAACACCAGGTGCAAGACCATGCAGACTTTTGACCAGCTCCCACACTTAAGGTCTAACCCCTATAAGGAATCCTTTATTCTATATAACTCACAGTGTTTTTTTCCTCTAAGAAGCTGTGGCAGTAGTGCTGCCAAGAGGTGAACATCTTTTATTTAGTATTTACAGTGCATCTATGCTGGGCTAAGTATTTTGCATGACTAATCTTATTTTAATCTTTGCAGAAGCACCATAAGGTGGGCACTAATTTTACCCATTTTACTGATGAGGGGAATGAGGGTTAAAAAGTTGATGGGATACATTTTAGCACAGCTTCACCCGCCTGTAGTCCCCAGCTACCGAGGCTGAGGCAGGAGAATTACTTGAGCCCAGGAGTTTAATAACAAACGATATAGCAAGACCTTGGCTTAACAAAAAAGAAAGAACATAGTTGAGGGAATTGATATGTGACTCAGCACAAGGACTGGCCCTAAAAGCAATGCCTGTATCTTTGTCCCAGTGCTCTAGCACTAGACATGCCCCACGATTCTGATCTTTCAAAGGCTTACTATGACCAAATAGTTATCCTCGCCTTCCGGGTATTATTATTAAGCTTCTTTTGGTCATGCCCAATGTGCTACCTGGCAGTAATCTGCCTGCTAAACGTGGACAAAAATCTAGTCTTAGCCAAATAATATTTAGAGTATATGTGCACAAAAATTGTATGAACTAGACCTAATTCTATCTCATAAAATGTTTTTATGCTATTATTCTGTCTTGCGAAAATTAGGCATAATGCTTTTTCTAGAGTCCCTCTCTAAAGACCGAATGGTTTCCTTTAATTGAATCATAACATTCCAGATATGCGGGTATGTTCACACTTTGCCTTGCCTTGATATTTCTAGAGAAAAATGATAAAACTGAATTTTGAATTTTTGGTTCTTTCTGAGACAGAGTCACACTCTGTCATCTTGGGTATAGTACAGTGGCATCATCACAGCTCACAGAAACCTCAGACTCTTGGGCTCAAACGATCCTCCTGCCTCAGCCTCCTGAGTAGCTGGGCCTGGCTAGTTTTTTCTATTTTTGGTAGAGACAGGGGTATTGCTTTTGCTGAGGAGGTCTCCTGACCTCAAGCAATCCACCCACCTTGGCCTCACAAAGTGCTAGAATTATAAGTGTGAGCCAGCACACCCAGCCTGGATTTTGAATTTATTCAGCTCCTCTTATGTGAAGCCCAAATACCATTTTTCTATTTTTTCCTAATTCTTTGGGTCAAACTTTTATTCTCTAAAGATAAAAATTGAATCTTTTGATACCTGTTAAAGAACAAGATAAACTATTTATCAAAGGCATTCCCTTGCTCTGTCAACTTATTTCTGCTCAAGAAACAAAACTAAGCCTATAAAACAGAAATCAGAACTATTAGTGGCATTTCAATGGAATCACAAAACTCCCTCCAGATCTTCTTTCTTGAAAATATTGCATGATTCAAAGGGAAGGGGAATTGTGACCTTGTTAGTTTTACTTCCATTCAAAGACTTACTTTTTCATCGTTAAATCAAAGCCCTGGTATTATGAAAATATAGGTTGTCATAAATTATTTAACATAATTCTTTAGTGAGAATTTCAAATGCCTAATGTCCTCGTTAATCAGTATCTATTTAGTCTAACTAAAACCAAAAAATAAAAGCTTTCTTTTTAAATTGTCCTCAAAACCTAGTATCATACATATGCACACACACACACAAAGAGGGAAAAAATATATCTTTATTCTTAAGCTTCAAAGAAAATATTGTTTTAAAAAGACACAGGGCATGGATCTAGGAAAGACATTCTATTGACTGTTCACTATCAGTACTGGGTGTTTCTGGGCTGATACATATATGAGGTTTCTCATTTCATTTGAACTGCAATATTAATCAAAATAAATAGATAGATGAGAGTAACTCAATGACAAACAATTCTTGGTATTTCTTATTTGGTATTTCTTATTTACTTTACTAGCATCAGAAACCACAAAAACATGGTACAGTCTCCTGACCAACATAACCTGGAGATTATAGTATAAATCATATTCCTAAAGGAGCATTTTTATTCTTATTCTTCTCTTTAGATGCCATAAAATGGTCTCCAAATACAAGCCCAACCCAATTAAAATTCCTAATTTTCCTAGCATTTAACCCCACTTTTCATAAGCTTACTTTCTTCTGTATTCTAGCCTGCATTTATACTCCAGTCCCCGGTAGGTTTCCTTGGGAATTTTCATTCAGCTTGTTTCTCCCAAGCCCTTGTAACCTTTCCTATCTAATCTTGTCCTCTAGTCATTTCAAAACATCATTCTTCAATCATCTTCTCTGGGGAGCACCAAAGGCTAAACTCCTGTGCCCTGAAATGAAAGTGACAGAGTTGGGTGTGTATTTTATAACCAGAGAGAAAATACTAGTGGTAATGGAGCAAAGGAGTAACACAGTATGGTCATATATTTTAGGAACCTAGGTTTAAGCAAAAGAAGATATTTGGGGAAAAAGTGACTTAAATTCTTAACATAAATATCTAAATAAGAATTCGGTTCTGGTCACTTTAGATCATTTAGGTTTTGGTCACCTTTAGAAAGGTTAAGACAAACTTGGCATTTAACCATACTATCATTTTTTTTTTTTTCTTATGACAGCCTATGTCTCGATATGTTACCTGGTAATAGTCTAATGATAGATATCAAAGTAAAGTGAAGTTTTAACTGGATCACAATAAAAGTATTGAAAGAGGAATCAGTGGAACCCTCAACATTAAACAAACCTTTTTCTGGGTGGTTTTCCCAAAGTCAGAGTTAAATACCGCCCCCCAGTGATCCCAAGAAAGCCAGTAAGGATTTATATGTGCGAGCAATATGCATTAGAAGAGCACACCGCATTAGGAAGAGTTTATCCACCTTCTCTCTAGACTTGAGTTCTATGCCATTGTTATCTTTGGGAGAATCAACAGAAAATATATGTATACATCTATGATTATAGTAGATTTGTTCTATGTCTTTAAATCAGGTAGTGTTAAGTGTTCCAAATTGCTTTTTGTTTTTCAAAATTATTAGCTATTCTAAGTCCTTTGCATTTTTACATGAATTTTAGAACCAGCTTGGTGATTTTACAAAAAAAAAAAAAAGCCTGTTGTAATTTTTGTTTGGGAATGCATTAAATCTATAAATGAATTTTGGGAGGAACTGACATCTTTGTTGTTGTTGTTGTTGTTGTTGTTGTAGTTGTCATTGTTATTTGGTAAGCCCAGGCTGGGTTCGAACCCACCAGCCCCAATACATGTGGCTGGTGCCCTAGCCACTGAGCTATAAGCACCAAGTCAGAACTGACATCATAATAAAAGTGTGTCTTCTGATCTTTGAGCATGGTTTATCACTTTTATAATAGCATAGCTTTTATTTCTTTTTCTTATCTAATTGCACAGATTAGAACTTCCAAGGAATAGGCAAATAGTAAAAGCAGTCATTCTCTCCATGTTTCTAATGTTAGAGAGAAAGCATTTGATCTTTCACCACGAAATATGTTGTTACCAATAGAATTTTTGTAGATGGCACTCGTCTGGAAGAAGTTTCTTTGCATTCCTAGCTGAAAAGTTGTTTTAAAATCAGGAATAAAAGTTGGATTTTGTCAAATGATTTTCTGCATCTATTGCAATGCAATATGTATCTATATTGATTACTTGTCAAACATTAAGATAACCTTGCTATCTGGGATAAGCCCCCACTTAACAATGAAGTATTAATCCATTTTTCATGTTGTTGGATTTGATGTGTTAGAATTTCACTTAGAATTTTTGCATGTACATTGGTGATTGACGTTGGTCCGTAGTTTTCCTTTCTTGTAACATCTTTGTCTGGTTTTGGTAATAGAGAAATGCTGGCCCATGAGTAAGTTGTGATGTATATCCCCGCTCTCCAGTTTTCAGGAAGATTTTGCGTAGAATTGGTATAATTTCTTTCTTAAATGATTGATGGAATTCATGAGTGAAGCCATCTGTGCTTAGAGCTTGTTCTCTAGAGTTAGGGAAAAAAATTGCTGGATTTGACAGCAAACTCATGATCCAAAAAAAAAAAAGATAAATTGAACTTCATCAAAATTAAGAACTTCTGTTCTTTGACAGACACTCAATAAAATGAAAGATAAAGCAGATTCACCAAATATATTTTCAAAAATATATCTGATAAAAGACTTGAATTTAGAAAATATAAAGAGCTCTCAAATGCAATAATAAAAAAACAAATAAGCAAAATGTTCAAAGTAGCTCTATCATAAGTTAAATTTTAAAATAATGTATATGTTGATCAACAGGTAAGATAAATATAACCATACAATGAAATGCTACTCAGCAATAAAAACAAAGGAACTATTGATATGTGAAATCATCAATGTGTGTGTATTACTCTCAAAATATGCTGCTGGTCAAAGTGGCTCACTCATTCCTTTAATCCTAGCACCCTGCTTGATCTCAGGAGTTCAAGGCCAGCCTGAGAGCTCAAGATGGAAACCCGTCTCCACTAAAAATAGAAAAATCTAGCCAGGCCTGGTAGTGCAGGACTGTAGTCCCAACTACTCAGGAGGCTAAGGCAGGAGGATCACTTGAGCCCAAAGGTTTGAGGTTCCTGTGAGCTATGATGACACCAGACCACTCTATCCAGGGTGACAGAGTAAAACTGTCAGAAAAAAAAAAAGTTATGCAGAGTTAATGAAACCAAACCAAATCAAAAAAGGTTACATACTACTTGAGCATGTTATACAACTAAACTATAGTAACACGAACCTAATAAGTCATTGATTGCTTGGTATTATGTATGCAAAGAGGGGCATGAGTGAAAGATTCCAAAGCCCATGCAGAAACTTTTGAAGGTGATGGCTACGTTTATTATCGTATAATTGTGGTGATGGCTTTGTGTGTATGTAAAATTTTTTAAAAATAATCATACACTTAAATATGTTAGTTTTCTTCAATAAAGCTGATAAAATATTAAATACCATATCAGAAATACCATAATGGGAATAAAATGTCTAACTATGAAGGATGGTTCATTTTAGGTGTCAACTTGAATGGACTGAGAGATAATTTGGGACATGTCTCTGAAAGTGTTTCCAGATATTGATCTCAGACTCAGAGGACTGAGAAGATCCACCCTCAGTGTAGGTGGGTACCATCCAATGGCTGGGGCCTCAGATCTGAGACAAAAATTGGCAAAAGACTATTCTGATCAAAAACATCTACAATCGTGGCCAGCTTTCAGGCATGGGCCACAGGCTCCACTCCAAAGAGCAGGTGTCAATTGCACTCAGTGTTCAGTGAGAAGCCAGGTTTCTTTTTTTTTTTTTTTTAATTCATTCCATTAGGTACATCAGGGCAAAATGTCAAGCAACAACTGCTACTTCAACTCTGGAGCTGCTTGGTTCCTGAGTCCTGACTGTGCCACGCCTGGTTCTTCAATTCTCCTTTCCTTCCTACAAGCATTCTTCCTGTACAGTCTTCCAACAAATTTGTTTTGCTCACAGTACTTAGAGTCAATTTCTATCATGAAATCAATCAAACTGACAGTCCTTCCTTTCTTGACCTTCATGACTGCCTTTGCCGGTTCTCTCTGGACTTGTCTGACCACCACAAGCTCCTACCATGCAAGACTCCTTTTCTGTCTTTCTCTTCTTCTCTGTATTATTACTCTTCATTCTTCATTCATAGCCATAGCTCTCATCCTGACACTGCAGTCACAATTCCTGTACTGATCTAACCTTCCATTTGCCTGTTGTTCATCATCCTCTTACAGATGTCACTACCCACTCAAACTCAGTATGAATTGAGTCACAGAACTAATTTTAAAACAATATATTTCCCTTTCATTTCTGATCTCTGTTATCCAGTCACCCAGTATAGAAATTGATTCAGAGATTTTAGTCGTTCTTATTTTCAACATACGAAGCAACTCTTACTATTGTCTTTCCATAATATCTAGTTTGGTACAATCTAGGGATAACTGCTTCACCATTTGGGGAACTAAGGCCAATAAGAAATTAGATAATGTATTTGGAGATCACAGATAGTGGCCAAGCCAGAACGTGAATCCAAATTGTTCTGATTACAAAGCTCAAACCCTTTATACCCCACTAACTCCATTCTGGTTTGTCACTGTCAGTAATATGAATATAATTTTAATTTAGTAGGCCAGATGTTCCTCTTTTTAGGTTGGTCTAATATAAACTTCAATTATAAAAGCTGAGATTTCATAAAAGTTCTTGCGCCATGTTTGACTTCATAAAGCAGCAAATGCTTTATAAATTTGGGTGTTACCTTTGTTATGTAGGTACATGCCAAAAAAATCCACAGCACAGCACTGAAATAGCAGATTTAGCCAGATATCGTTTTGATAAACACAGTAGTAAAATTAGAAAATCCAAAACAAACTTTCCTGAGGAGTACTACATATTAAAGAAAAAAAGTTGTTGGTTTTGTTCTCCTCTCACCAAGTTTTCTCTTTTTTTTTTTTTTTTTGAGATGGAGCCTCAAGCTATCCCCCTGGGTAGTGCCATGGCATCACAGCTCATAGCAACCTCCAACTCCTGGGCTCAAGTGAGTCTCCTGCCTCCGCCTTCCAAGTAGCTGGGACCACAGGCGCCCACCACAATGCCTGGTCATTTTTTGGTTGCAACCATCATTGTTGTTTGGCGGGCCGGGCTGGGGATTCGAACCCGCCACCTTAGGTGTAGGTGGCTGGTGCCTTAGCCGATTGAGCCACAGGCACCGAGCTTTCTCTTTTTTCTTAACATGGTTTGTATTCTAGACCCTCTACAAAAGAGGTAACCTATAATTATACTCTGGCACTAGCTCATTTTTGTTTATTCTGATTAATTAATCAGTCAATTCTTTTATCTGTAAAAGAGTATCTAAAAAGATGAATTCTGAACCTCAGATTAAAAAAAATCCTTGAATAAAGGGATTAGAATTATACCCAATAAAAAAACTTTGTACTATATTAGAATGATTTGAAATAATTATATTTGTAATTTATTAGCCATAAAATTACTTCCTCATTTTAAAACTTATTACTTTGCCCTTTACCTTTATGTAATGTGTGCTGTCTATTGGGTTAAGACATATGTGTTCTATATAATAATTAGACTATGTGGATTACTAGTTATTCAGAATAATCAATGATATCATATCTTGTATCAAGAATCAAGTAAATTCTTACTAGCACTTATCTGACGTAAAATATTTAAAAAATGTCCTGAATATATTTTCCAAGAACTATCAACTATGGTTTCTTTGTATTGGTGATTATAAAGAAAAAAGCAGGTGTTTCTAACATACATTGTGTTCAGGGTTGCCTTTTTTTAAAAAAGACTTGGAAATCAAGTTGGCAATGTGAGTAAAATAAATGTGAATAAAAATTGACTCATTTCCTCCCATTTTTCTCCCTTCTGAGTAAAGACAGGACCCTAAAAAGAAGGCCACGGTTCTTTGTTCATAAACCTTAGTTTTCTCATCTGCAAAATGAGGACTTTAAAATCAAGAATGAGATTACATGTTTCACACAGCGATGTCATAAGAGGTACTGTCTGCCACTTACCATCTGAATGACCTTCGCCAAGTTACTTCACTTCTTTGAACTTTTGATGTACTCATTGGTAGAATAGGGCTAATATAGTCATCTTGGGTTTATTATGGACATCACACAAAATCATGAAATGTCAAAAATTTTTAATAAGTACTAGAAAATGGAAGACTAATTATTTTCAAACCAGCTACCACTGGTACAATTTTCCCTGTTATATAGTGCTACTCAGATTAACCAAAGTATTACAAGGAAAGGGACTCCCTTCTTCCCGTATCTGCTTTCCTAGAAAAATAAGATACAGTTTTACCTTTCTACTTGTCTGAGGTTGTAGTAAAGTCACTGGCAAATAGAATTGCCCCGTGGGAGCTCTAATCATTCATAAATAACTAACTGAACAGTTAATGAAATTTCTACCCCTTCTAGAATGTAGAAAACAATTCTTGAAACAATCTTTTAGATGCTACATAAATGACAGATTCCTACAGAGAATTCTTTTCTAATAATGAAAAAGAACTTGTATATAATTATAACCAAATGATTGTTAATCAAAAACTATTCATCAAATATACTTTGAAAATATTATCTTCCTTGAACCAGAAGAGCAGTAAGCTAATGTCAGAAAAAGAAATGGCATAAAGAAAAAAAAAAAAATATATATATATATATATTTTTTTTTTTTTTTCAGTTTTTGTCCAGGGCTGGGTTTGAACCAGCATATGGGATTGGTGCCCTACTCTTTGAGCCACAGGCACTGCCCCAAATCAAAAAATTTTAAATCGTGTATTTTTATCATTAACAAATAATTCATTTTCATAATCAATGATAGTTAAATTGAGAAAGGAAGAGAATTTTGTAAAGCTGAGTTTTTTCAATATGTAGTTTTGTAAAGCTGTAATTTTTCAATATGTAGTTATATCTAACTCTATTAATACCAGTCAATTAAATCCTTTGCAAAACAATGATTTACTAAACAGATGGTTGCCATCTTATTAGGGACCTCAAAATGCAAAATTATGTCAAGAAAAGTGACAAATTATACATTATTTTATATCCATTTAAAACTCACCCCAATAACAGTAGCATGAGTTCTACAATCCTAGAACAATTCCCTCTAGAATGTAGCATGAAAAAAGTTGACTTTAATTTTGCAGAGATGTGATTTAGCACATACCTTATAGGTATGTAGAGCAAAATACCACAAGCACAATACAAAACCAACTGTGATTGGAAAAGTGACAATGTTGCGACACTGCTGCAGGCTGACACTAAACCTTAAATTGTCTGGTCCAAATTCTCATTTCGCTATTATTTTTATTTTATTCGAATTTAACTGAAACCCAGAAAACATCATTATAAACTGTCCCAGGAAGTAAATTCACCTTCATCTATCTTTTCAAATCAACAAGATTTCAAATGGAGAAAAAGTCATTTACAACATCCACAAGTTTCAAATAAACATTATGGACAAAAGGTCAGACTTTGGAGCTCAACTGTCAAGGTTCAAATCCTGCTTCCACCAGATAATAATACCTGTGTAAATTTGAGTAAATTACTTAACTTCCCTGTGCCTTAATTTGCTCCTAAGTAAACTTATGCTAGTAAAACCACATATCTTAAGTTGTTACACGATCAAATAAGTTAACATTTGTATAGAACTTGGAATACAGCATACATGACATAAATGTTAAATACATGAATTGGCAATGACAGCGGGAAGCCTACTAGGAAATTTCATTATCGTTCCACTTTTTTGGTCAGTAATGGAATATTGAAAATTTCTGAGAAATTCATTAAACACTTACTATGCCTGATGCCTTGGGAACATAGAATAAATTAATAGCTTGGGATATTACAATCTTTCCACTCCGTATTTGGAATAAACGGTCACAGAGCAAAGGTCAAAGGAATACACAACAGAAAAACACTACAGTGCCACGTGATTGTCCGATACGTGAAGCTAACAGCAAATTCAGGGCTCTAAGGAATGCATTAATACAAACAACTAATAATTCGGAATGCATTTATTTTGAGATCGACATAGGAAGTTGCTAAATACAAGGACGCACGCACATCAACTTAAGTTCCTCAAACAAAAGTCTTGTTTTCCTTTATCTCTGCCTGGGAAGGCGGACAAAAGCTGTGAGAGCGAGCCAGTCAAGCCACGGCGAGTAAAGCCCTCACTGGAATCATCACGGGGGTTGGGACCGGAGCCTACTAACCCGAGGACAACGTGGTGGCTCGGCGAACCCCTGACTGCCAGGGAGACAGAGGAAGGCCACCCGAGCCACCGCGCCACCTGCACGGGGAACGCCACGCTGAGCAGGGACTCTGCGCTCCTCAGAGCTAACGGTTCCCACGCCGCCTCCTACCGTCTCAGGTACCCGCAACCAGACGCCAGCCGCGCGACACCGCCGAGACCAGCGGCTCTGCCCGCCGGGCCCGCCTCCCGGGCCGACGTCACTTCCGGCGCGCGCCCGCCCGCCCGCGGAGACTCCGGGCCGGGGCCGGGCCGGGCGCGCGGCTGCCCGGGGGCGCGCCGGGTGGGCGGGCCCGGGAAGGGGGCGTGTCCGCCGTGGTCGCCGCCGGCGCCGCTGTTGCTGACTGGGGCTGAGGAGTTCCCTGAAGCCCTTTCCCCAGACCCGCGTCGGTCTCGCCGCCCGGACTCCGGGCTCTACTCACCAATCTGACGCGTGCAGAAGCGGGAGTCGCCTCAGACTGCGGAGCAGCGGGGACGGCCCCAGTCCCCCTCTCCCTGACCCCTTCTCGCCATCGCCCCAGTCATGGGGAACGCGGCGACCGCCAAGAAAGGCAGCGAGGTGGAGAGCGGTGAGTCGAAGGCCGGGTCTGGGGACCCGCCGGGCGGGCCGGCGCGGGGCACGGAGCGCCCCTCCGGGTCGGAGCCCCGAGGCCCGCGGGCACGGTCCGGGCCTAGCAGTGGCCGCAGCAGCCGGGAGCCGTTCCAGGGGCCTCGGGGGCCAGCCGCCTTCCTCCTCCGCGCCCTCCCCCAGCTCCGGGGGGCGGGCTGAGCGCGCGGGGCGGGATGGACAGAGCCCGGGAGGAGGGTCCCCCCTCCCGTCCCGTCCCCCGGCCGATCCCGGTTCCCGCTAGAGCCGGGAGCACCGCACACGTCCTGGATCACTTCCCCAAATATGGTCTCAGGAAAGCAGTCCCAGTGCCCCACCAGCCCGGATCCCCCCACCCCGACTCCTCCGGGAGCTACAGGTAGCTCTGTGGGTTGACTTGGCTCGGTTCCCGCCATCACTCGGGGCCGGCCGACCTTATCACAGGCGGGGGCTGCTAGAGTCCCGAGCGGACGGGTCCGGTTGAGACCCCCTCCCGCCGCTCCTGACTCAGTGCAAAGTGCGCTGAGACCACACAGCAACTTTACTCGTTAGGGGGAAAAGCCAGGCAGGTTTGCCTTGTCTCTGCTCCAATGCCTGTAAAACCTAAAGGTCATTTGGAATCCAAGTGCTTCCAGAACACTGTTCATTTCTTCTGAGAGCTGAAAGTGGGGGCTCGCCACACTTTATACCAAACACTAAAAAAGATAGTGAAAATTGAATTTCTGTATGGCTGCATGGTGTGTGTGTATGAGTGTGTATATGTGTGCACATATATGTGTATGTCAGTCAGAATAGTTCTGAAAGGAAAATTGATTTTCCTTTGTGAAGTCCGTGTTAGGCTTTTATAATTCAGAATGACCACATAACAGATGGTTTTGTAATATCACCAGTAGTATATGACATCTCAGCACTCGAAATGAGCCTGGTGATTGGTTGGTGTTTGTATGTATTTTTTAATGTTTCTGTGTTTGTAACTTAAGAATTGGGGCGAGTTTAATGATTTAGCATGAAGAAAATAGCTTTTTTTTCTGTATCAATAAAGAATTCATCTAGAAGGATTAATCGTTTATTTTGTTGAATGTACAAAAGTGAGATTTTACAGTTTGTGTTTTATCAGTAAGGTTTTGGCGTTCTTTTTCCGGAGCTCCAGACAAGTTTGATGAGTGATTATACAAACTATTAAAAACATTCTTTAGTGTGGAGATTTAAAGAAGTCATTGTAGAGGTAGAATTTATGTCATTTTTTTAAATTGCACCAGTATAGTAACCAACTGTACAAAAAACTGTAAAGAATGCAAAAAAATGTAAAGAATTATTTGTACCTGACAAGTTGTCATTTTCCCTGTTAACTTAAAGCTCTGTTAATTTAAAGATAAAACATGTGCTAATTGTATTACAAGAGTGTGTTGAATTATTGATCACATAAGTGATTTTCATTAGCTAGTGATGGACTGTATAGAGTTTATATTTTTAAAAATGATGATAGACTCTTCTGTGACCTATATATTTCTGTTATGAACTTATCAAACCAATTCTTCCCTAGGCAGTATTAATTTGAAACTGATAGCTGTGAGATTATCTTGGGATATTTACAGAAAATGGAATGGAAACTTTAAATGTTTATCTAATTGTATTTAACTTATTCTATGATAAATGCTCTCCTAAGTTTTAAGTGTTAATGACAGCATAGTTCTTAAATATGTTAGCCAGCTTTTTATGTAAGTTTATTTATGGCAAATGAAAGTAGTTATAATAGTTTGAAAACTATTGTGAAATGACTGAAGAATAGCAAATGATGTGTCATGGGGAAAATTATTTGCAATGTCATGTGTTGGTCAATATTTGTAATTTCATTGGAAGCAATGTTATCAGATGTGTCCTGCTGTGATACTGTAGTGAGAAAAGAAATTGTATTGATACATTTTAAAACAATGAAAGAACAATTTTTACCATTACATACCTAACTGTTCTGTGTATTTTTTAAAAGAATCACTCTTGAAAATATGTCTTTCAATATTTGAATTTAATTGTTTAAACTTGCATTGATACATTGAAGCATAAACTTTTAGAAACATAAATGATCTTAGAGATCACACTATACAATCATTACATTTCAAAGAGCCTGACCTCTAAAGAACCTGGAGTTGAGATTATACCATTAGTAATAACTGAGCAAGGACTAGAATCTGATGCCTACTCTATTCAGCATTACTAAATAATCTATTAATATATTCATTTTCAAAATATTTACAAAACGTTTTAGTTTTAGTTGTAAACCCTATACATAAAAGCTCAAAAATTTTCTGTCTACCGCGAGAGAGAATATGTATTTATAAAGCTGACTAAAAGGCAAGATACAAGTGCTGACATTATGGAGAGTGAACTTAGAACTCTGAAAATTGCCAGTAGAGAAAACATTTGATTTTGAAAAGCTGACTTAAAAAAATATCAAGTCAATTGAGATTTGAGGTTTGGTTAGAACCCAGCCTCACACAGGCAGGTTATTCAAGAGCTTAGTTCTAAAAATATTCCAGAAGAATGAAGGTTGGGCATAAAGATAATGGAGAAGGGTGTTGGTTAGTGTTGACTCTGGCACCAATGTTTTACACCATTGAAACCTGTCCTTCTGTTCTTAGAATAAACATTTTCTGTTGTAAGATCTGAAATCTAGGGAGAGTCCGTTCATTCTCATCTCCACAGTTTCTGTGGACAACATTAATTTTGATACCTGTTCTTCTGCAGTGAATTTGAAGATTATGTTGATGTGTCCCAAAAGTTAAAGAACAATTCTTAGTGTTACATACCTGTTAGGTATATGTTAAAATTACTCTTGAAGATAGATGCTTTTCAAAATTTAAGTGTAGTTATTTAAACATCAGCTAATACACAGAAGCATAAACTTTTAGAAATATAAGTGATAATAAAATTCTCTGAGTAGTTTTAAGCTGTTGTAATTCAAGATTGTTTTATTTATCCAGTCTCCTACTTTTTATTCTACACACAGTCACAAAAACCACATGCACCTTCTCTTAACCTGGAAAGGGTATTAACTTATTTTATTTTATTTTAGAAAATACTATTAAACCTAACTATTAAACCATATAGAGTGGGACTCTATATGGTACGTTCATGGCCAAGATGTTGAGGCCTATGGTTGAAAGTGTTGGTAGGGATTTAGACACAGATTTTCCCATGACTACAAGTGGTAAAGCCACCGTGGAGCCTGAAGTTTACATAATTATCTTTCAGTGTTTTTCAGAGTATCTCTCTGATGAACTTAAAGGTGAATGGAAATTAAAGTCAGAGGTAGACTATGTTCAACAAAAATTCAGGTTTCTTTCAATCGATAACATTTTTTAAGGGCAAATATGAGTGTATTACCATTTTAAAAGTATTTAGAAATTTGCATTTTGCCATTGTTTAGATAACTGTGTCTGAGTCCATTTGACCTTTCTGTGATGATAGAAATATTCTCCACCTATGCTGTCTAATGTGGTAGCTGATGGCCACATGAGTCTATTGAGTACTTGAAATGTGGCTAGAACTACCAAAGACCTGATCCTTTAACTTACACGTGGCTAACTAGTGCTGGTATAACGGACAATACAGGTTTAGAACACAGCTGTCTTTGCACGCAGTATATGCGCCAACCCATCTTTCTGTTATCTTGGTTATTTGCGGACCCTCACAAGGATGTGTAGATGAAAAATGCAGGGTTTACTTTTCTCATACTAGGAATTAACTTATTTCTTCTGAATAAGGATTTACAAACTTAGTTATCGAATTATTATAGTTCAGTAATTTGAGGATAATCTATAAAGTTAACCACAAAGTTAAATTCTTTTAGGGGCTTTACTATCATCAAGATTTTGTCATTTTTTGATCCTAGACATTTTTATGGCATTTTTATACTCTCAGTGAATATACTTCTGTTGAAAATTTTTTGTAGATTTAAATGTGAGAAACAAATTTAGTAACCTCTTACATCTTACGTCTTTAAAATTTTGATTATCAGAATTCTTTTTTAAGGAAAATCAATAGCAGATACTTGTTCCAATCTAGAGAATGCAGAGGTACTTGGGAATAGTCTTCCTTAAGTTTAAGGGGGAAAGAAAGAGACAAGAAAAGTCAAAACCCTCAGTTATGCAGTTTTGATGATAATAAATACGTAGGCTCTCATCCAGATCCATGATGCTGTGATTCTAATCATACAGATTATCTACTGTAGGAATTATCTATGATCAAGAATCATTTTCCTATTTCCTTGCTGAGTGTCCTTAACTTAGGATACAGACAGACTGTTGTTTTTCATTGCTGGCAGCAGGACAATTAGAGGCATGAAAGCCAGCTTAAAAGAGTAAGCCATGCCTGAGTGGCAGAAGCAGCACGTTAAGAAGCTTCTCGGAAGCCAGAATAGCTATTAAGATCCTGTCACAGAAGGAGTTGACCATAATTCATTTTTATATACCATTAAATTAATTTAAAAACCTTATTAGTATAATGTATGAGATTGGGTATGTAGGTAATAATTAATGTTAGTACACCCGTGTGACCAAATTTCCTCAGATGAATAGATGTTAAATTTTAAATGGAAAAAAAAAAAGGCTTAAATAGAAAAATGTAGAATTTGTGGGAGGTAAATATACTTGGGCCAGTACCATATCATTTTGAACATTTTAATCTTATAAGAGTATTCCTTCAAGAATATCCTAAATAGTCCTTTTCTTTGTTCATTGCTTTATTTACAGGTGAATACATTTTTTTATTTATACACGTAATTGAGCTCTTAATATGTACGACAGACCTTTTGCAAAACTATAAGAATATGGATTAAATAGGACACAGTACCTACTTCTGGCTGGGTGTGTTCCAGGAAGGGGAGGTAGACAAGTCAACAAATAACAACAACAACAAAACTCTTACAAATCTCTTCATAATAGTTCAGTGGGGAACTAAGGAAAAAAAAGTCATTTCCACTGGGATGGGGCGATGGGGAGGATCAAGTTCAAAAAGGACTTCAAGGAGGGGGTGTCCCCTCAGGTGACCACTGACAGTGGAGGGTGTTTAGGAGAGGGATGATCAGAGGACGGGGTCCTGAGTAGGAGCCCTGGGTAAGCAAACCTGCAGAGGAGTCGGATAAGGAAGCCAGTATCCACCATGATTAAATGGTAAGACTCTGGTGGGAAGAGGGGACGCTGTAAAAAGAAAGAGGAGAGAGGAGACTGAAGCCATGGATGGAGAGAGCACCACACAGGGGAAAGAGTTTAAGGTTATTTTGTGGACATCAGGGAGTTTTATAGGCTTTGAAATAAGGGAGAGACATAAAATAGGGATTTTAAAGAGATTACTTTGGTGGCACTGTGGAGATAAATCACTGGAGCAAGTGGAGTACAGACAAGAACATCACTTAAAGGACTCCCATGGTAATTTGGGTGAGAGGTTTGGAAGATTTGGAGCAATAGGTAGGGGTGGAGAAAAGGATATGAAATGGGAGAAATCTGAAAAATAAAATAAGCAGCTTTGGGAGGCAGGACACAATTATAAGAGGGACTTTAGCTAACAAATACAATCAGTTAACCTGGTTCTTTGCACCCTCAATGAATCCCCAACAATAAAAAAAAAAAAAGGAAAATGAGCAGAACGTACTTTAGCTGATTAGATGTAGAGCATGAGAAAAAGTAGGAATTGGGGATGACTTCCAGGTTTTTAGCATCAGTGCCTTGGTGGATGGATCATAATGCAAGTAATGGAGTCAGGAAATGAACATAGGGCAGAAGCAAATTTGGGGGACAATTTTGAAATTAGGAGGCCCTGGCATTTCTGAGAAATGATATATAATTGGTGGTTTTATATGTGACTTGCTTTTTGTTCTCCCAGCCATAGGGGGAAATTGACCTTGGTCAAGGGACCTTTTCCATATTTCATCCCCATTTTACTCCACTTTTCAAAGCCAGCTGTTTAGAAACTGTAGAAACTATAACATCTGGCATAACTTCTATAAATTAAGAAATCTCACTAATACAAATTTCGTCCTTTCTGTCTGAAAAAGAATAAAAGCCAAAGCAATGATGAGAACAATGTAACTTCTGAAGAAACAAAGTAATTTAACACTAGAATATTACTTTCACAATTTAAATGTGCATCCTGTAAGTTACTGAGCTTTGTAGAATTACATGGCGTAGTGTAAATATAATACCACCACATGTTATGTGCTGAGTAAATATCAGTTTCCTTCCCCCTACAGTCCTTTGAAATAGATATTAAAAAGTCCAGATGTAGTTTTATAATAAGAACATAAAGAATAAAAAATATCTAAATTCTGCTTTCTAATACATTGTAATAATTCACAATGGACAGTTGTTTTAATGTCTCCGAATTATGGTATAAAATTGAGAGGAATGGACTAGAAGATGATTCTGTGATCTCTTTTTCCAGTATTTATAGTTCAGTGATTCTGTTATGTTTATTAAAATGGAAAATGTACACTTAAGTAGCAAGATTTGAGAAGTAATCATAGAAAGCTCTCATAAATTGTGTGGGCAGAGAAGTGGCAAATGACCTCAATGTGATGAAACAAATATAAAGTAATTTATTAAGGGAAAAATTTTGATCTGTATTTTAAGAATGATAGCCTCTGAATTATGACCTAAGAAACAAATTTATGAATTGTGGTACTAATCTTTGAAGATATCTTCATGTTCTACTACATAAGGGACCATCTAAGTGTTCACCACTGGGGAAGAGTCTTGGAAATAAAACATAAAACATTTTACTCTTATATTAAACCGTTAGCATCCTATGTATAGTTGCAGTGTTTTGTATATAGCAGAACCAGAGAACATTTAGACAGGACCAGCTAAGGAGGTTTGTTATGGAAGGATAAACCAACCAACCAACAAAAACACTCTAATCTACAAAATTTAGGGCTACGTGATTGAAGTGTCCAAAATCACATCATCTGGATAGAGAAAATATACTGCTCACCTAAACGTGAGACACTAGAATCTATGCACTAGTCCTCAAAACTTATAAAACCCAGTCACAGAGCAAATAAAAGAAAGCATAGTAAAACTTTGATATAAACGAGGCTTAAAAAACAAATGTATATCATCATTTATGCTTAAAAGTGAAGAACATTTGTGCTTACAAATTAAGGTAGTATTTTTAGCAATATAAAAATCTACAAAATTGTATTTTTGTTGTATTGTAATTTTTTTTTTTTTTTTAGATACAGAATCTCACTTTATCACCCTCGGTAGAATGCTGTGGCCGCCTCACACAGCTCACAGCAACCTCCAACTCCTGGGTGTAGGGATTCTCCTGCCTCAGCCTCCCGAGTAGCTGGGACTACAGGCGCTTGCCACAACACCTGGCTATTATTTTGTTGTGGTTTGGCTGGGGCCGGGTTTGAACCCACCACCCTCAGTATATGGGCTGGCGCCCTACTCACTGAGCCACAGGCGCCGCCCAGTTTGTTTGTTTTTTGAGACAGATTCTCACTATTTTGCCTAGGCTGGACTCAAACTCCTGGGCAAAAGGGATCCTCCTTGTATAGCTGGAATTACAGGCACATGCCTCTGCAGCTTGTTTTTTTGTTTTTGTTTTTGTTTTTTTACTCTTTTTAGATTTTTTATAACTCCTCCAGCCCCATACATCTTCCAAAACAATCACTAATATGCAGAAAATAGGGGCCAGCCTGAGCAAGAGTGATTTTTAGCTTCCAACGTGACATAAGCCAAGAACTGTGCCACATTCTAGAGGTTAAAACACTAAACAAAATAGATGCCATCTTAGCCCTCCCAGAGCCCACTGCAATGAGGAAAACAGCTGAGTAAAGCAATGTAGTGTAAGTGCTACAATTACAGACGTAAACATCTCCAAAATGGACTCAAGGCAAGTTTCTATTTCAGTCAGTTTCAGTCTATTTCCCAAGATGATCTCAGACGTTCTAAACTTACTCCCATATAAACTCCTACCTGTTGGATTTTCACACTAGTGTGACTCTCAGCACCTGTGTATCATCATACACCTTATAAATTCCTAAGTATCTGTCTCCCACTTTTTTTTTATAAGAACATGAGCCAAAGTTGTATTTGTCCATTTCTTGAACAAACAATGTCACTCTTTGGTGACATCCTTGGCCTGAGATTCTTTGTGATAGTCCTGGGAAGGCAAAGATGGCATCTATTTTGTTTAGTGTTTTAATCTCTAGAATGTGGCACAGTTTTTGGCTTATGTCATGTTGGAAGGTAAAGTTAAGTGGGTCAAAATTTTAAGCCTCTTCTAGAAGTGTACAACGCCCTCCCCAGTTGGCAGGAACTTTCTCTGTAATGCCTTCACTATTTGGGAAAAGAGTTCACTTCACTTTTAATTGGTAGGGAGAGATTGATCTCAGGCAGGTAGGAAGACATACAGTATTTTGCTCCCAACTTTTTGAAAAACCCATCATTTGGGGCTTGTATCATTCAAGTATGCCCATGTTTCCCGTCCTTGTACTATTTACCGTCTCTTGCTTACTTCTCAATCATCAAAAACTCGTATCTGGCTCCCAGTCTTTCTCTGTAAGATCCGCATTCATCATGGGTGGTTTTGGATTCCCTGTGCATGACTGTCCATCATCACTGCGTCTCAGTGCTTTGGCTGTGTTATCTCCTGTCTCCTTTACACTTCATTTAAGACGCCTGCTGTCATCAAGAACCTGGACATATTCATTACTCAAGAATCACCAGTACAGGCATGTCATTCTTTGATCCTTTTTCCTTGCTTTTCAAATATTCCCATCGTCATCATTCTTCACCAGAACCTCCCATCCATTCATCTCTCAGCCCTCTCACTTCTTCGTTTTTCTTCTTAACCAGTTTAGATTACCTGGTCACCAAAATCCTTTCCACTTCTACCCCTTTGTCAATCTTCCTGACAAAAATCGAACTCCAGTAAACTCAGCTATCTGCTTTCAGTCAAGAGCCAAGCCCTGCTGGAGAAAGGCACACTGAAGGGAGGGCGCTGTGGGTTCACTGTCGCCAACCTCGGACGGGCTGTCCGCGTGACTTAGTTTTACCACATTTCCCTGATCAGCTTTGCCTCCTGTTCTTCACAATCTCTGCCTCATTCCCCTCTTTGTATCTCTGACTTCCACATTCTCTCTCTCATTCTAAACAATGACCTTGCCTCATATTTCACAGGGAAAATATAAGATATCAGACAGGGACCCCTTTAACTTCCATTAAATATTCACATCTACTGTATTTGAACTTCATCTTCTGATTCTGTTATAATAGAGGAGTTGTCTCTTCTATTTATGTATTGTTACATCATACCCTACTCCTACATATAGCAACTGAAAACAATGACATTCAAAATTTTGCTTATAAAAATGCTTCGTGAGAAGAGCTCAGTGAGGACTTCTTGGTCACTGCTGTACTTGACGGCAGCTAGCTCAGCTAAAGGACAGTGAATTGGAATCGCCTAAACACTGTTCATTCTTCTTGCTTCTTGTTGATGCCAGATGTGGGTAGTTTGAACCTTTGCCGAGACTATCCGCTGTAGTACCTGCGAATGATCTCTGCGCATGGCTTGGACCTCTGTATAACATGGTGGCTGAGTTCCAAGAAGGAGGGAGAGAGCCAGGAGGAAACTGTCATCATCTATGATCCGTCCTCTGAAGTCAGGCAGTGTCTCTGCTGCTGCATTCTGTTCATTAGAAGTGAGTCATTTAGAGTCCGTATCAAAGCAAAGTGAATTCAGCTTCTCCCTTTGATGGTAGTAGTTAAACAAAATTTGGACGTTTTAAAAACCACCTCATCATACATCTTTGTCAGCAAGACCAATCCCTCCGATATTACTTTTATCTCATCCCCTCCTTTTGCAGGAGTCTTACGTTATTGTGTATTCATATTTTCATATCCAACTCATCTTCTTATTCATTTTAAAAATAGGCACCCTTTTTGTGTAATTTTCAGTTTTGCCATTTGACCCTGTTTTCTCTTCTTCGCCTCTTTCATCTCTGACTTAACCGACGTGACCAATCAGTTGACTTTGGCGACCAGGCAGGTCATGTTAGTGGGTCTTGGTTAAAACCTGACACCAGGAAGAAAAAAGGAGAAAAGTGTTCTTTTTTATTTCCTTGGGGTATCTTAGCCACTTACAACCAAGATGGAGATCACTTAAAGCAGCTCCACTTTTAGAATACAACGTGTTTGGACGTTGAGATCTGCCAGTTAATATTGAAGTATTAACATGAAGTTATATGAACTATGTAACAACATGAAAATGTCAAATTAGGTTACATGCATAATCCAATAAATACCTTCATCTTCTTTGATGTAACAATCTCTTGGTTTCTTATAGTTAGATTTAACCTTATTTTATTACTCATACAAGTTTAGCATGGAGAGCAAACATTTTAATGACTTTTTATCGTTTAATCTTTATTGTACTCAAAGGAATCCCTGACCCCCAAATCTCCAAACTGTCTTCCCCAGTGATTTCTCTGACGATAACTGTGGGGACCATAGTGAAGGTAGAATGAGGGTAGTGTTGTTGGAATCTATTTTGTAATATTTTGTGAAACAGAATTGTGAGACTTTGTTATAGTGGTAGCATTTTTAAGCAAAATTTTAATTGAAATAAGAGGTAAAAAGTCTTCAAGTTCTAATGTGTAAGTTGATGGATTTGACGGAGTGAGTACACGTTTATAACCCCCATACTAAGAAATGGAGTGTCCTTGATAGCCTAGAAGCTTCCTGCCTTCCTCTACCCATTCCTTACCAGACTCAGAAGGTCGAATACCACACCACATATTTCTCAGATCCGGCTTCTTTTGCTCACATATTTGTGACATTTATCCATGTTTCTGTGTTAGCAGTGGTGTGTTAATTTTCACAGATATATCATCTGCCATCGTATAAGTATAGCAAAATGCATTTCTGTAATTGATGTGTTGATGTAAATTTCAGTCGTTTCTAGTTTGGAGCTTTTACAAATAATGCTGTGAATGAACTCGTACATGACTTTTGGTGACTATATCTATGTATTCTGTTTTGAAGAATATTTATGTGTGCGTATATATGTGCCTTTGTGTGTGTGAGAGAGAGAGAGAGAGAAAGAGATTGGATCCATTGCTGCCTTTCTGAGTCATAGAGTATGTGGTTCTGGTGGACACTGTGAAAGGGATTTTCAGAGTGACTGAACCAATTTGCATCCAGCAGCGCCTGAGGATTTGAATTGCTTTGCATCCTTCCCAAACTTGATGCTTTTCCTATTTCTAAGTGTACACCATTCTTGGGGAGCACGTCCTGGTTTTAATTTACACATCCCTGATGCCCAATACTGTGATACTGTTGATTATTTTTTTCACATTTGGTCATTTGGATAGCCTCTTCTTAAAAACGTTCATTTAAGGCTCGGTGCCTAGAGCTCAAGTGGCTAAGGCGCCAGCCACGTACACCAGAGCTGTGGGTTTGAATCCAGCCCAGGCCCACCAAACAACAATGACAACTACAACCAAAAAATAGCCGGCCATTGGGGCGGGCGCCTGTAGTCACAGCTACTTGGGAAGCTGAGGCAAGAGAATAGCTTAAGCCCAGGAGTTGGAGGTTGCTGTGAGCTGTGACGCCATAGCACCCTACCCAGAGTGACAGCTTGAGGCTCTGTCTCGAAAAAAAAAAAAAATGTTCATTTAAATATCCTTTTCTTTTTGGTATTGTGTTCTCTTTTTAAAAAATTTTTGACTTGTACAGTTTTTGATATACTGTATTTATACATGTATAAATACATGTTTTTTATTCTCAGACATACATATTACAAATATCTTTTTCATGTCATAACTTGCCCTTATGTGTTCTGTTGATACCATTTAATAATTTTCATGAAGTCCAATGTATAAATCATTTCCCTTATGCTTTGTTTGGTCTTCTTTAAGAAGTTCTTACTACTCCAGGGCCTTAGAGATACTCTTGTATTTTAGGTTCTGAAGCCTTGTTACTTTGTACATTCAAAACTATAGTCTCTCTGGAATCCTATGTGTGTGTGGGTGTGGGTGTGGGTGTGTTGTAAGGCAGGAGTCTTTTTTTTTAATTATCAATATTTATTTGACACATCACCATTTAGTGGAAAAAGAAATTATGCCTTCCCCATAGTACTGTAATGATATCTTTGTTATCAAATAACTGAATATGCATGGTTTATTTCTATTCTGTTCCATTGGTCTGCCTGTTTTTGTATCAGCATGCAACTATATTATTTATATATATATATACATATTTATTTATTTATTTATTTAGAGACAGAATCCCACTCTGTTGCCCAGGATTAGAGTGCTGTGGCATCAGCCTAGCTCACAACAACCTCACACGCCTGGGTTCAAGTGATACTCCCACCTCAGCCTTCCACATAGCTAGGACTACAGGTGTTGACACCATCCCTGGCTAATTTTTCTATTTTTAGTAGAGACAGGGTCTCACTCTTGCTCAAGCTCATCTTGAACTCCTGAGCTCAAGTGAGCCTCCCGCCTCAGCCTAGCAGGTGTGAGCCATCACTTCTGTGCCATAACTACATTAATTCATTAGCTTTATAATAAATCATCAAGGCCGGTGGTATAAATCCTAGAACCTTCTTATTCAAAATGGTTTTGAATATTCTTTCTCTTTGCATTTCCTAAAAATATCTTTAAATCAGCTCATCTCTTTCCATATCCATAATTGCACACACAAACCTTACAGGAATTTTAATTGAGATTGCATTGACTATAAAGTACTTTAGGGTGAATTTTTACCTTTACAAGATTGAATTTTTAAGTCCATGAAAAGTGTGTCCCTTTAACTTTTAGTAATGCTTTGTAATATGGTATACATCTTACAATTAGCTTTATTCTTAGTCTGAGATGCTTTTTAATACTACTATAAGTGAGATCAATGTCAAAATTTCATGTTCTTCTCATTTTTAATTGAGAATATATAAGATTAGAGATTTTACGCTGATCTATTGTGATCATGCTAATTGTATTTACTAATTATAAATTATAGTTACTTTTAGATTTATATATAGAGAGAGAGAGAATCAACCCACCTTTTCTTTTCCTTTTTTGCTTAATTATGACAGTGTAACTTTTGCCCTTCCAGGCTTTATCCTTTTTTGTCCTTGTCCTTTTGCACTGGTTGGACTTTCATTACAATAAATAGCAAATAGAAATAATGATAGCAGTCAACCCTGTCATATTCCTGGCATCGTTGAAAAGCTTTAGGTAAAAAAAGGAAAATCAAGATACCTGTTATCAGATTGAAGAAGCTTCCTTCTATTCCTGATTTTCTAATATATATTTTTTGTTGTTGAGGAGGGGTATTTAATTTTATCACGTTTCTACATCTCTGAGTTTTGAGTGTTAAACCAGTGTTGCACACCTGGAGAAAACCTAGCCTGGTTATGACACATCTTGTTTAGTAAAATAGTGAATTTGGTTTGTTAAAATGCCTCAATATATTTTCTGTTTTCCATTATCATTTTTTCTTTGACTAATGGATACATTGGTTAGTTTTCAAATATGTGGGTATTTCTAGCTTAGTTTCACTGTGATCAGACAACATATTTTGAATGATTTAAGTCCTTTGAGGTTTGTTGAGTCTTGGTTTATAGCCCACCATATAGCCAAATACAGTCATTACTTGTGGTAAATGTCCCAGTGACTTTTGAAGAGAATGTACGTTCTGCTCTGTTGCCTGCATCTATCTACCTCCCTTCATTCCTCCCTCCTTCCTGTCTCTGTCTCTTTGTGACACACACACACAAGTTCAGACATGTTTACTTATGTTGGGGTTCGGTGTTATTTTTAATAATTATAGTCATGTGCAACATTATGACATTCCTGTCAACACCAAACCAGTTACACAGTGGTGGTCCCATAAAATTATAATACTGCATTTTTAGTGTGTATTTTCATTCAGCAAATTAATCTAGTAGGGTAATGTTGTATTAGATTATAGGGAACTGATTCATGTTTATAAACTCAGGATCATCAAGCATAAAAAGATAAAAAGGCAAAGGGGGAGATTTTGGAAAATTATTAATCAAAACCTTAGTAATTACATAAAGTGACTTATATCATTTATTTCTTCCAGTAACCCTGTATAGTAAACACTATTGTGTTTTTTAGAAACAAAACTAAGTCTGAGAGAAAAATAAAGAAAATCACACGCTAGTTGCGTGGCCGAGTTGTGTGTGATGTAAACCTCGTCGGTCTGATTCAGGGTCTTCTCACAATCACTGCATTCTACCCTTCCCTGAGAATGGTGACGACAATTTTCTTTTAACAATTATGCACTTGAGACCATCATTGAATCTGATGGACCTAACAATATCTATGAATCTACCTTTCACCTTTTTAGAATCTTCCTTGGCTTTTTCCTGTGTGGCAGTCACCATGGTCAGGGCTTTGTGTATAATAATTCATTTACTTTTCACAGTACTTCAAAGTAGGAACTGTGATTGTTCTTATTTTTACAAGAGAAATTTGAGGCATGGAGAGATCTGTCCAAAGCCACACAGTTAATGAACAGTCAAGATTTGAACCTGAGCAGCCTGACTGACTCTAGCGTGTTTTTAATCACCATGCCGTCTTTGCCTACTTTTCTAAAAATCTGTAAACTCTTTACTTCATTTAGTTTTCCCTTTCACTATAATTTTTCCAATAATAGGAAACTCATTACTCTATAAGGCAATGTGTCAGTCAGTCTTTACCCTGAAAAACAGAACCTATACGATGTTTATTAAGAAACATATGACTTATAGGTTATGGAGGATGGCTAGACAAGTCCAAAATCCAGAGCACAAACAAGGAGAACAAGCTGCCCCCCTGGCACAGGCTGAACTTCTGCAGGGATGCTTCAGTTCTGCTTTGAAAGCCTTGCTGCTGGTTGACTGAGACCCGCCCAGATTATCTAGGATAATCTTTACTTGAACTAAGTGGATTATAGCCTTTAATCATATCTACAAAATACCTTCACAGCAACCCTGTTTGAATAACTAGAGGAAGCTGACCATCAGAGGCTGCTTGTTTTTTTACACCCATAGAGGGGGCTTCATTTTCCCAAGCCAGGAATGGAACCCTCTGTTTTCTTTTCAACTTTCATCTATTTATTTCTCAGGCTTGCTGCTTCCTCAGCCCCTCATTACCACAACCAAAAAAGATTTCAGGTGCTTTGCCACAGAAAGTACATACACTAATCACCTCACCTTTAAAGCATAATTTTAAAAATAAACAAAAGCCTCAAGATAAAAGGTAGGGAAATTGTCGAGCCAGTAAACTACCCTGTGACTGGTTACTGTATTTGAATCTGAAATTTAGCATCTCTACATGGCGAGGGAGTTCCATAGTTCAGAACCACTTTCCTAGCACTGAAATCCAACAGGAATTTACTCTATCTAAATACAAGGAACAGTAACTTACATAATTAGTGAGGTGATTATTGTTTAGTAAAGATTTATGGAATTCTCTCTCTGGATTTCTAGGTGCAGGAAAAAGGGCCTCAAGTTGCCTACAGTTACATTTTTATGGTAAATTTAATTTATCTTGTGACTCTCTTTATCTTCTTTTACTCAGCAAAATAACTGTACGTTTTATAAAAAATCCCGTAAGATCCTTTGCTAGGATCCCAGAAGATTTAAAGTGATGCCCCATAGACCTGCAATTAGACTAAAAGGCTTGTAAGAATCTTAAGTGTGTGGCTGACATACCCTTTCAATTAGTTGGGGTTTTTAGAAATCTTAAAGCCTTGCCCCATTAACAGTCTTACGTGAGACCCAAGGTTGAAAAGGTGTCTCCAGAGGAAGTGTGGATATAGCTTTTGTCTTTGCAATTGATTAGAATTTGATATATAAGAAATCTACAGAGTTTTAAAAGGAATAGTATTAGCTTAAGTTGAAATAGACAGAGAAAGGTTGTAATGAAAAGAAGTGCCTGGGCTCTCAACCTCCTTTGTAAAGGAAGCAGGTTGAAAAGCTCCTCAGCTCTAAACTGAGGCCCTTTGTAATGGACAGTGAAGCCCAGCTCAGAGAATGCAGCCAAGAAGCTGGAGAGTACAGCTGCGAAGCCTGGAGAATCCCCCACAGGACTGATCCAGGATTGACCAGGGAGAACTACGTACCTCTTGGTCTCCCTCTTTGTGAATAGAAGTGTTCATTGCACTTTTCCTATTCCTATCTCATCAGTATATATTGGGGGTCTGTTGGGAAATAACTTTTCTCTTTAGTTCACAGGTCCCCAGATTAAGAGGAACTACAGATGAGGAGCTGCACCCAAAACACTGAAACTGAGGAGCCTCCTGCACAAGCACACTTGATTCAGATTACACCCTGGACATTGGGCCGATACTGAAATGGGATGAGATTTGGGGGTACCTTGAGGGGTTAAGTAAATTTTGTAAAGGGAGGGAATAAGCATTATGTGGCCAGAGGACAGACTGTGACAGAGTAAAGATGGCTGGAAATTCTTAACCACCCTTCTGTCCAGAGGCATAGTCTTCATGACTTTGAATCTGGGCTTTAACCAATAAAATATGGTGGATCCTGCATCAGCTACAGGCTTGTGCCTTTGAGACAGTCAACAACCCTGTGCCCTTGGAAGCCAACTGCTATGTACTAAGTCTATTGTGGGATCAGCATTCTGTTGAAGCCCAACTTGCCAATGAGAGAGAGAGAGAAAGAAAGAGAGATCAGTCACTTGTCTAGACTTAGGTACGAGACCATGAGTGACTATTCCTGGGGCCTTTCAGTTGACCAGCCTTCCAGTGAAGCCAGACAAGAGAGTGACTCAGACAGTGAGCAGTGGGACACCAGGTGTCTGACCTCCCATGAGCTGCTCCAGCCATACCCGAGCTGTTGAGCCCCTCAGCCTAGATCCTGGATACTGTGAAGTGGAGAACAGTTCCTATTGTGCCTTTCAGATTCTTGACCAAGAAAACTGTGAGCAAAATAAAGTGGTTGTCTTTACACTAAGTTGACATTTTTGTACATAGCAGTAGATAACTGAAACACAAGGGAGGGAACTGAAATACAGAGAAATTCTGTCATCTACCCAACCTCGCAGAGCACGTGAGAACCAATGCTTGTTTCCCCCTTTATAGCTGACAGGGAATAATTATACATATTTATAGGCTACACGATGATACTTTGACACATGTATACAGTGTAAATCAGGGTAATTTGCTTGTCAGTCACCCCAGATATTTATTTCTTTGTGTTAGGAATATTCAAAAACCTCTCTTATAGTTGTTTGAAAATTTACAACAACTTATTGGTGATTATAGACACAGTAAGGTACCATATAACGTTACTTTTCTATCTGGCTGTAATATTGTAACCAATTTCTTCCTATCCTCCTCCTCCAACGCTGTACCTTTCCCAACTTCTAATAACCACAGTTCTACCCTTTACTTATATGAGCTGCACTTTTTTTGGCTCCCACGGGAGAGTGAGAATATATGGCGTGTATCTTTCTGTGACTGGATTATTTAACAAAATGTCCTCCAGGCCTATCCATGTTGCTGTGAATGACGTGATCACATTCTTTTCATAGTGTGCGTAGATACCACACTTTCTTTCTCCATTATTTCTTGATGGACATTTAGTTTGATTCTATAACTTTGTTACTATGAATAGTGCTGCAGTAAACATGGGGGTACTTATATTTCTTCAATACATTTTCTTTCTTTGGATAAAATACCCAGCAGCAGGATTGATGCATCATATGGTAGTTCTGTTTTTAGTTTTTATATTTTTAATTATTACAGACACATGATATTTGTATGACTTTTATGCAGGTGTTATTTTGATACAAGCATACAACATGCAATGATCATTTCAGAGTGATTGGTATAGGCATCACTTCAAGTGTGTATCATTTCCTTGTCTTAGGAACATTCCGATTTCACTCTTTTTGTTATTTTGAAATACACAACAAATTATTGTTAACTGCAGTTGGCCTATTGTACTACCAAACAGTAGATCTTTTTCTTTCCACCTGCGTTTTTGAAAGAAACTTCATGCTGTTTTCCATAATGAATGTATGACTTCTGTCCCACCAACAGTGTGTAAAGAGTTCCCTTTCGTCCGTGTCCTTACCAGTGTTGGTGAGTTTTTGACTTTTCGGTTAATAGCCATTCTGACTGAGATGAAATGGTATTTCGTCATGGTTTTGATTTGCATTTCCATGATGGTTACTGATACTGAGTATTTTTCCTTATCTTTTTAGCCATTTGGGAGTAATACCAAAGGTTTTAATCACATGTAAACTGCCTACATCCTGTTCCTTTCCAGAAGACCCTCTGGAACCCCTTTCCTTTGTAAACGAATTTACACTGACAGATTTTTCCACGGTATACAGGTTTATTCCGTAGCACCTTGCGTCTAATAGTTGGGCAGCTATGTGAGCATACCTTCTGACTGGATTCTGGAGTAATGATATAATCTGAGATACAGCTGGGTCTCATTCTTTAGTTTAAAAATATCAAGTGGGATCCTCTCCTGTGAGTGTTCTTTAAAAGAAATTCCTCTTCTATGAGTATTTAGTTAGCAAATACTAAATATGACTCACTGAAATATTTCTTGTAAATTTCTTAAATGAAATACAGGATAGTTTATATAATACACTAAACGGTAAATAAGCAACTTAGTCCTCATCAGACGTTAAAGTGTTCTTGAAATGTCCTTCTCACTGCACTGTCGGCTAGCAGGCTTCCTTCTTAACCATTCTCTAGTAAAGAATTCCACTCTGCTCACTTCTCCATCTACATGTTTTCTTTTACAATTTTCAATTCATTCCTATCCTCTTATTATGCGAAGAACCTTTCCTGTTTTATGGAAAACTCAATCTGATGTGAAAGCACTGAGACTTGCTTTTAACCTAGAGTAAGCTTATTTTTCCTCCACAAAATAATTTTCAGGGAAAAAAAACGTTGAGAAGGTGAAAATTTCCATTCATTACTTACATAGAAGAAAAAAGTAGAAAAATCTCCGCCAGAATCCCAGCCCTCGCAGGTAGCCAGTTCACTTTTTTGAATACAGTTAGCCCTCTCTCTCTATGGATTCAGCCAACAGCAGAATGAAAATATTTTTTAAAAAACCAACAAAACAATAAAATAACAATATAGTGATACAAGTAATGCACTATGACAATGGTTAGCTAGCTAAGTGTTATAAGTAATTTAGGATGATTTAAAGTATGTAGAAATGTATGTGTAGCTTATATGCAAATACGGCACTATTTTATATAAGAGATTTGAATTTCTGTGGATTTTGGTTTCCATGGAGATCATAGAACCAACCCCCCTCCACCATGGATCTCATGGGATTGCAATATATCTTTTTTCAAAAATATGGGTGAGTTTTAACAAGTTGGGATTATAATGATGATTATATACCGAGTACTACTATAAATGATGTAATTAGCTTATGCAATCCACCTCAAAACCTATGTCACTTGCAGATGAAGAACTAAGGCACAAAGCAGTTAGCAATTTGTCCAAGATCACAAAACTGAGATTCAAATCTGTGTTGTCTTAATTTGAAAGGCTGCATGGTAACCGTTACCCCAACCTGCTATCCTTATTATCATACACACACTGACAGGACTTGGGTTTTCACTTTTAAGTCGTGAATTTTTCCATGCAGTCAGATATTCTGTAAGATTTTTTTTTTTTTTTTTACATTCTGTTCGTTAAGTGTATTAACACAATGGAGTATATGGAACTAATTTTTTATCCCCCCCTTCAGGGGTGGCCATTCTCCTTACTTCCAATGGCCTTGACTACATCTGCCCTTTTATAGAGACAGTCATGCCTGTGCCCTCTTATGTACCCATCTTCTTTGGCTGATTGTTTGTGGATTCATTCCTGTTGCTGGGCAGTCGGAAACTGTTCATTTTCCTTGTTGTATAATATTCTTTTGTGTGAGTACATCATAATGTATCTGTTCTATAGGTGATGGGATGGGATATTTCCTTTGGGGACCTGTTATTGCTGTCCTTTTATTATTTCCATGAACTGACACCCGAATGCCCAAGTGGCACCAACTTTGAGTGCAAGGGACTCATCATTTCCTCAAGTGGTGACGTCTTACAGTTACTGTCACTCAGTATCCACCCATGCACAGACACGAAAATGGAATCAGCAGCTTGGAAGAAAATACAGGAGGTGGTAATAGAGCACTTAGAGAAATACTGTATTATTTTGTTGTTGTCATAAAAGACAATAATTATGTTAAAACACAATATTAACTATCAGTCAAAATTATTTGGAACAGTCAGGCTCTGAATAAGAAGGAGTTTAGGAATTTCTCAACCAACTTTTAAAATTTTTTTTTGTTTTATGTGTGTAGAGAGTGATATAAAAAGTTATATCTAAATAAGTCTAAAATAGTTCTCTTCCTAACTGAAAATAAAAATTATAACTAAAAAGTACTTACAGTTTAACTGCTGTACGTTTCCTTTTCCTTTCTTTGGAGTACGTGAAAAAATGATGATATTTACAGTTGATATTCTTAGATCCAAGGAAACGGAGTAGCGTGGTCTACCACTCCCACCTCCACCTCTGCTTCCCAGATGCTTGTTTTTTTTTTTTTGAGACGGAGCCTCAAGCTATCCCCCTGGGTAGAGTGCCATGGCATCACAGCTCATAGCAACCTCCAACTCCTGGGCTCAAGCGAGTCTCCTGCCTCTGCCTCCCAAGTAGCTGGGACCACAGGCGTCTGCCACAATGCCCGGCCATTTTTTGGTTGCAGCCGTCATTGTTGTTTGGTGGGCCCGGGCTGGGGATTCGAACCTGCCACTTTAGGTGTACGTGGCTGGCGCCTTAGCCCATTGAGCCACAGGCGCCGAGCCTATTGATTAACACTTAAAGAGGTTAGGGCATAAAATAAAATTGCAACTCGCCCCACACAAGAATTCTCAGTGAAATAACAGACTCCAGACACAGCGTTTGCAGACTTTATATAGCAATAGATCTTGGGGGGCCAAGAGACAGAGAGAGTCACATTTCTTTGGACTAATTTACTCAAATACCAGATATCTCCACTAAGCATGTGGCAAGTATTAGAGGGTAGCCTACATTCTGATTTGCATTGTTGATTAAATGAATACCATATGTTTTTGATACTGAGCATGCAAGTAGCAAAGTCAACATACTGTCATGAGAATGGAGGGGCTTGAATTATACATTTGTCTGATCAGATAGTAATCATACTTCCAACCGGAACTGAACCCTTGAGATAGCAATGGATGAAAGTAAAAAGGTTTTCAGATCCTACAAAGAACTCTGAGTCTTCCCATTTAAGCAAGGACTTAGTTGAGAGCCTATCATTTGTACCACAATACGGAGAAGGCATAATTGGGGTCTACTGAAACCCTGAGCGCAGATGTTTTTAATCAAATGCTTCTCCTATGAAATCATTTCAGTAGAATCTCTGCAATCCATGTAATTTGATGTAAATGTGAATCCTTAATGAATTAGCTCAAAAATGTATCCCCTCAAGGAGATGAATGACCCACTTAGAGTTAAAATATATTGGTTCTGGACCATGGTCATGGAATGAATGAATGAATGACTTAATGAAGTTAGACTATCAAGATAAGGTTAAAATTGTAATGCTTTTCTTATATAATTTTAATAGAAACGTCATGTGCTATGCAGTAAGTCTGAACCATTCTCAGATGACAAAAAGTCTGTAATTCCTCTCTAACTTTATGTTCTTGGTTATGGGCCCCTCTGTTGTTCCCCCACATTATAAACTCTGATGATGTTATTCACCTGTGCATCTTTCACCCAATGGCTGGACCAGTACATGGCCCATAAACAGATATTCAGAAAACAAAAAAGAAAGGGAGGATACAAAATGGAGTTAGTTGGGGAAGTTTCTTTGCAATTTCAAGTTTTTAATGCAGAATATGCTTGAAAGTATAAAAACTGGCCGGGATAGGGGACACTCCAGAGGCTGAAGGAGGACAGCCATTCTCTCTCGCCTGTCTTTGGCAGGGTAGGCCAGTCTGGCCAAAAGACCCTCCTACTGAAGACTTTTATCTGGAGGGTATAACTCAAAAGTTCAGCGTTACCTAGAATTTCTTTGAGACATGGATGGAAGAATTGTGAATTTGCAGCATAGTATTTGGTCTCCAGAGATGGTGGTGGCCAAGTAGCCCCTTCTCACAGGAGGAACTGACCTCCTTCCTAGTACCTTCATTCCTGTCCCAGCCTGCCTCTCCTGACGTCTGTCTATTCATAAGCCACAGGAAAGCTCAAGAGTAAACTTGAAGGCAGCCAAAAGGCCCAGTAAACACTCATCCTCACTGACTAGGAAGACACACCACTACTCACCCCCGACCTAAGAACTCTGACACATAATGGTTTTGGTTTTCTAACCCTCCTGTAAAATAAAGTTATCTAAATTTAAAATATCTATACATCTACTAAAATTTTACATATCTAAAGACACCTAAAATATTAAAGTTTTATTTTCCCATTGTGTTATGAAAAGGGATCAAAGAATTTTTTAAAAATCTAATATGCAAAAAAATCTAATGTGCAAAAAAAAATCTAAGATGCAAAAAAGTCTAATATGCACAGCTGAAAACAACCCAAATGTCTGAATAAACAAAATATGGGATAGCCATTCAATGGGATATTATTCAGCCATAAATAGGAATGAATTACTGACACATACTACCACACGGATGCTTCAAAACATTATGGTAAGTGAAAGAAACAGGACCAAAATAAGATCATATATTGTATATTTCCATTTATATTAAAATATCCATAAAGACAGAAACAGATTAGTAGTTGTCTAGGCCTAAGGGTACAACCACCTTATGGATACACAGTCTTTTGGGATAATGAAAATATCCTCCAAATAGATTGATAATGGCCATACAGCATTGTGAATAAACTAAATACCACTCAATTGTTCATTTTAAAATGGTTAAAGTGCTGAATTTTATGTTATGTGTATTTTACCACAATAAAAATTCAACATGCATATAATTATCATAGAAAAAATATGCAGTAGAATATTTAAAACAAGACTTCTTCAATTTTCCCTAGAACAAGTACTTTAAAGATGACTTGTCAAAGGAGCTTTCTGATTATAAAATCTTTGTAGTCCTGACTTTCCTTCAGGCCTCTCAATAAGATTGTCTTTCATTATGTCATAAAGTATTTACATTAAGAAAAAAAAAGGGTCTTGGTGAGAGGAAAGATAAAAATAAGCACATTCAAAAGGCTTTTCATTTCTCTCTGAGCCCAATCAGACCCCATTTCACAGATGAAATAAAGAAGTTGCGAAAAGGAAGAATATTTTAATTGATCTGAACAAATGTAATATTTTCACTCAAAGTTCAAAATTATTTTATTGTAGATTAGCATCAGGCATTCAATTTTCCAAAGATGTGGGTCTTTACTTGGGAGAAATGAGCTCAGCATGGTAGGAGACCCATCATTCTTCAATCTGGGATGACAAACATGTGCCACTAGTTACATTCCTGTCATTGAATGATTTATTATTGTGAAATTATTTCCAGTGTATCTACTGGGGAATGCCAGTTACTCAATCTTTTATTCTAGAATTTACAACTTCCCTATCCTTCGTCTCTCATTTCTGTATTTCCCCCAATTCTCATACACATCAGTGGCAAATTTATGTATAAATAAATTTTATGTATAAAATTTACTATGTTAAAGCATACAGTTCAATAGCTTTTTTTTTTCATTTTTTGTTAATCAGGCCCAGGTGAGGTTCGAACCTGCTGCCCCTGGTGATCAGTGGCATTTAGTGTTTTCACCGTATTGTACAACCATCACCACTAAATTATTTTCATTGCCTCACAAGGAAACTCTGTTACTAACAGGTAGTGACATACATATACCTAAGACCCCACAAATTATGCTCTCCATCTCTGATGGAATTGTAAAAGAAAAGCATGAAAAATAGCAAGTATATAACCTTCGAAGTATCTCTTTCAGTGTATTTGTGTCAAAGCCAGAGTAAGTCTTTTTATTCTATTAAAGGAGCGAAAATTAAATATTTCCCGATTTACATTTTCTGCATTACTTAGAGTAAATAGAAATGCCAGCAACTTCAAATTCAATTTCTCAACTTACTTAAACATGTGTGGTGCTTAAAAAGGAATTTTTAATAACCTCTTGGGGGGAAATTGCGAGAATTTTCCATCCAGATTCTTCAGAGGAAACCATCATAATGCTTTTATAAATAATGAAAGCGTTTCATCTTAGAAGTACTTGAAAAACAATTACTTCATTTACTTTTAGAGGCCTGGCCAATGTAAGTTGTCAACCCACTCTCTTCAGAGCAGGTGTCTGTTTTTAAACGTGGTCCTCTCTCCTGAATCCTTTCCCGGGCTTGGGAGGGCTCTTTGTGTGAGAACGCTATCTCAGGACGCATGCATAAGGAAGATGTTACTGCCAAGTTCCATGAAGCCCTCTGAAAAATTCATCAGTGCTACAAACTACTGACCTTACCCTAAACCCATCTGCTTGCAGGCCAGCTGACTCAGCGTCTCCTGCCAGCCATCTGCACACACGTGATACTCTGTGGCACCTCTGTGAACCGTCAGGAAGGAAGAGGAGTTTGCATTTTTAGAAAGCGTCACTGGGGAAAGAAAAGGGAAGAAATCCTAATGAGAAATAGTTCTTTCTATGAAACTGAAAGATAACTCTACATGCCCCTGGTTTATGTGCATTCATTCATTTTTATTTATTTTAGTTAAGAATCATTTGGTGAGTACCTGCCCCGTCCGAATCACTGCTGTCAGTGTGATGGAGGATGAGGGATGAGAAAACAGGAATTAGAAATGTCTCTCCCCTTAAGGACCTACAGACTGGGAAAGAGGCAATTCTCAACTTTTCTTTATGAGTCAGAAGATAGCCAGGGGCAGGCCCCTTCCCGAGAGTTTACCCAGAGATTTGCATAATTACAAGGAATGAATTGCAACTCCATTTATATCACATCCATTAGAGAAAACACAGGAGAATGAAAGTGTGAGAGGAATGCTAATGTAGGATTAATTTGGTATATGAGCTAATTCCTGTTTTACAAAGGAGCAGCCTCTGTCCTGAATCAGTTTCGGATCATTAATGAAACTCTTCTCAATTGGTCATAACGCACATGAGAATCATAATGTGGCCAGATGATGCGAAGGACCAAAATGAGAGCTGAGTGGAAGGAAGAAATGATGAGTGTGAGGCGAGGGAATCAATCAAACTCGAGATCACAAATAATCACATTAGAAGGACTGGGGAGAGATGGCTGTAAGTCCTGTCCCTGTGAGGGACTAGGGTCACACGCCCCATTTGGATCTGGAAGAAGAGCATAGGGAAGATGGAACAGCCACTTAAATATCCTTTCCGAGGAGGTATAGCTGAGAAAAGCATGACAGAATCTTGATAATTATTGAAGCTGGGTGATAATAAAGAATTTCAAGTAATTACACAGTTAGAAAAATTGGAACTCAAATGTTTTTATGTACAATACAGATGTTTCCAAATCGAGAAGCACCTTGGGGGGGGGATTTTTCTAGGGGTCAGAAGTAATATACATGAATCACCACTGTTGGCTTTTACAACAGTAAAACAAAATAGACGAACTTGGTTAGTAAGATCCATGAAGTCATTTACAACGGCTGACATGCACGGGGTATACCACAGACGGCAGAAACAAAGAGCTCACCGCAGTTCCACTCATCCGAACTGTCTGAGCAGTCCACCTGCCCGTCACACCACAGGTCACGGGACACGCATTCGTGGTTAACACACTCCAGCTCATCATCCTGGCAAAATGCTGGGACAGAGAACAAGGAGGAAGACTGGATCGTTTTGGAAAGAAATATGATTGTCACTGACACTCAGGTTTTCATCTGCCAGCAGGAGCGTGGAAGGAGGCCCCTTAAGGCAGAATGGACAGAATTTATAAAAATCTCATTTAATAGATGTCAATCCATACAAAGAGTATGTAAGCAGAATGACTACTACTATCTAGCTACAAGCGGCTAGATTCTCTAGTCCTGACACTTGGACTGAAAAAACCATACTCATAGCAGCAGAAATATTAACAATTCAAGAACAGAGTTAAAGTCGGCATGAGCAAAGCACAAAGGCTGAACCCTCCAGAAACCAAGCTCTGTCCGCATAGCTGGGCAATGTCTATTTATTTTAATTCCTACAATGAAATGACTCTCTGAGTCTTACATAATTCTCTTTTGTGTTTTTAAAAATTATAGTGAATCTTCTTGACTACTTAACATTCATTTCCCTTCTTCCTCCTTTTTTAAGGGAACCTAATTTTGTTCAGCCCCCCACACCTGCTGCCCCCAGAGCCAGGGAAAGGCCCTGATTAGTTTGATCTAGGTTTGGCAGTTTTCTGACTACTTTTTCTTTCTGAGCATAATTAGCAGTCCAGGAATAAGTACGTGACCGACAGTCAGTCCTTGGACTATGATTGGACTCTGCAAGGCAGCTCCTTGCCCAAACCCTGCTGGCCATGCCATGTGCCCTAGCCTGGGACAGCAGCAGCCTCTGGGAAACAGCAGCTTTTTCAGATTGATTCTCCCTGCGTGGTGCTTTTTGCAATTCAGCTGTTTATAGGAGGTATATTTTCTAATCTACACGAAGGCTCCTGACTACTAACTGTGACTATACCCAAAATTGTCCTGAGCGAATCCCTTAGTCTTGGAGATGGGCAAGATGCTCTGTCCTCCCCACTGGACCTGATCAAGAAAACATGACTCAGGAGTTCTTGGCAGGCCCCGTTGACCATGGTGGGAGCCAGCCTGAGATCAAGAAGAACTGAAAGAACCACAAGCACGGTGCTGACGCCTGCATACAGCCTCAATCATCTGCCTTACACGTGATCTTTTATATGCGATATAGAATAAAATAAGATACATGTCTTCATTGTATATCAGATGGACCTCACCTTTCTGTTACTCGTAGGTATAATATTTTGAGATGCATTTTTTTTCTGGTTCTGAAAGTGATGCCCATTAATTTAGAAAAATTCAGGAAAGATAGAAAAGCCCAAACATTTAATAATTTCGTCTCGCAGGGATTATACTTGTAAACTTTTTATTATGACTGTCTGATCTTTTTCTGTAAGTGAGTAGATACGTACTTCGAAAACTCAGGACAGTAGCGCACAGAACACCATATATTCTGCTATATCCAACTAATGATAAATAATAAGCTGGGAGAAACTATTCTTCTCCAATTTCATTTTAATGTTTGCATATTATTTTTATCTTATGATTGCATTTTATGTCCCCTATGTTTGAATATTTGAGGTGTTTCAGTTTTCCCAGGTTATAAATAAAGCTAGAATAGTACCATAGTACAAATATGTGATTTTAAACCCATTTGATTTTCTTACTGGCATTTATCTTTACAGGTGGACTTTTGTTCAAAAGATCCAAACATATTAAAAGCTTTTAATACCTATCTGGAAATTTTAAACTTGTTCAAAATGAGGGGTAACTGGTGTTGAGAAATGTTATTTCGACAAATTGACGTACACACTTACAGCAGTTTTTTTCATCCATGCTATCGGGACAGTCTGGGAACCCATCGCAGACCACCGAGTGCTTCAAACACTGTTTGCTGGATGGGCATTCCCAAAGATCTCTCTCTTTACAACCTGGAGACAGAAGAAAAGTTTATTTACAATGGATGTGGAGTTGAAAACAAAGATGAATTTGATCCAGTAATGTAGAAAAATCATAAGGATATGATTTGTTTTTTCTTAGAGATCTGACTCCTCTATACCACGAATCGTGGAATTCTGAATGTCGATGTACCTACTAATTTTGACATGTGTAGTGGCGCTCTCCTACCAGAAGATCAAAATTGACATGGAAACGCAAGATCCGTGAACATGCTTCTTCAGCTGCTCCTTTTACTCTCTGAGTCAATTTGCCAACATCTAAGACTTATTTACAAAATGAGGAGTTACACTTTTAAGCACAAATGCCAAAACCTAGTGATCAAAATGAATGTTATCTTAAAACGTAATTTCATTCAACAAATGGAGACGCCCTCTGTAAGTTTACCAAAACAGACTCCGCTTTATAGCAAATACCTACCAAACTAGCTTAGGAGCCAGTGGTGAAGGCCATCACTTAATGATACTCAGAGATCTAAAGTTGGAAACTTGATCAATTAATATGAAAAATGAACATAATTGGCACAAGGTCTGGATGAAAAGTCCGTAATTGGAACTGTAATTTGCCTATGAAAGAGAAAGCACTTGTGAGGTACTTGATACAGGCCATTTGGCTCGAGGGTGGCGCATTTCTTATGTCTGCTACAGCGAGCGGAGGGTCTAGTGTGTTTTTTGTCACTCCAGTAAGATCCCTGGCCCTGGTCAGGCTGTGAAGTGCTTGACGAATGAGACCACACCTGGTGCCACTTTGAGTTCCCTCCAACCCAGCCCAGAAAAGCAAGTAGGCCAAGCCAAGCCCTGGTCACATGTATCTTTTAAGTGGAACTTCATTTTATGTAAGGAACAAAATGTCTCTGGCTCCCAAGAAAAGATAAATCTTGTCTGGCTGATGCAAAGTAGTGAGCAAATAAGAAGTCTCTTTAAAACTGTTATTTTTCTCATGACCTGGTACAAATAATTCCAAGAAATTTTGTATGTGATTGACTTTCTTGGAAGCCAGTATGAGAAAACGGAAATCGGTTCTTTTCAAAATTCTCATTGAAAGCAATCATCCAAATAAGTCACCAGAAAAGAAAATTTTACTATGAGCTAAAACTAGTGTACTTCATCATCCAAAGACAGAGGAAATAAACAGTGAGACTCTTTCCCTGGCTGTTCATCTGCAGGGGGCCTTAGGCCCAGGGGCTTCTATTCTAGGAACTCATGGGGTTATTTGAAATTCTCAGCTAGCAGAGGCTACAGATTGCATCTGGAATATTCTGACAATGACAGTCTCTGGAGATTTGAGAAGCCTGAAATCTTCCCTCTGTAACCCAACTTTCATGTGGCCCAGTCTGCTCACTTCCCCAGACAGCAAGGGATATCAAGAAGGAGGCCTCAGCCTTCCATGGTGCCCACCCTGCTCCAGAGCATCCAGAGACACTTCTTCCTTACAATATACCACTTGCTAGGACAGGATGAAAGAAAACAGCATGAGTGTTCTGATTATTCACAACCTACTCTTCCAAAGAGAATAGGAAGAACTTGGACATTTGGAAAGAGTTGATAAAAGACCACAAAAAGTAGATCTTCTGGAGCATAAGGCCTTCTAAACTGCATCCTCACAAACAATAATAACAACAACAAAAGATAACAGGTATTATCCACTACATACCCATATTCTGACATTAGTTTTAATTCTTAAATTAACATCATAGTGTCAGTATTATGCTCACTATTTTATAAGTGAGGAAATGAACATTTACAGAAATTAAGTAAATTTCTCCAAATTACAGCTCTATGGAAGATCTGGATGGGATCCAGGTACAAGTCTTTAATTGTGGTCCTGCATAAGGTGGTAACATTCAGTGTGGGTAGGGGAGGATAGAAGTGCAGTGTTAGAGTCGGGCAGCAGGATCTGAATCCCTGTTCCTGTCTCACTGGCTGTGTGACTTTGGGTAAGTTACTTACCTTCTCTGAACCTTCATCTCCATAGTATCACTGTAATAGTAGTAATAATGCCTGCTATGTGGGGTTACTAGACACATTAAATGAGTACTCTAGAAGCATTAATTTACACCTCCATGTCTCCTCTTTTTTCATAAAGGTTTGCATGGTCTACTGGCTGCTTTGTGGAGTTATGAAATCAATAAAAGGTAGTATTATTTTTTGAAAAGAATCCACTCTCTTTAAATTAACATTTTTGGTATAATTATGAGTTTTGTTGTTGTTGTTGTTCTGGGGGGTGGTTTCTTGAGATAGAATCTCACTCTGTTACCCAGGCTAGAGTGCCGTGGCATCAATCAAGCTCACAGCAAACTCAAACTCCTGCACTCAACTGATCCTCCTGTCTCAGCCTCTCAAGTACCTAGGACTACAGGTACCTGCCACAACACCCACCTAATTTTTCTATTTTTAGTAGAGACAAGGAGAACTGTAAGAACTCTTGCTCAGGCTCCTCTCAAACTCCTGAGCTGAAGCAATCCTCCTGCCTTGGCCTCCCTGAGTGCTGGGATTACAGGCATAAGCCACCACACCCAGCCTGTAATTATGCTTTAAATGTACATACTAAAAGGAAAAATATGAGACTCCATTCAAAATTAAAAACAGGTATGAATAGGATGGCATTTTTAAAATGCAGCTGTAGGTTATGAAGCCAAATAATTGCTGATGTCAGAATAACAACCACCCCCGCACACAGCTAGCAGCAATGCCCACTAAGGGACCAACTCATTCCTTTTTGCCTGGAACTTGACAGATCTGAGTGGTAAGTGTCCCTTGTCCCAAGAAACCCACATCTGTCCCAGGCAAACTGGAAGGATCGGTCGCAGTGACCATGCCACACCTTCTGCCCAGTGCTTCGCTTCTATGCCAGAGACAGGTGCCAACTCAAATGGGACACCGTGTTTCTCAACCAAAAAAAGTTGCCTTTATCAGTGACATCAGCAAATCACCTTAAAGCAGATGCTCCTTGCTCTGTAAGAACATCTTAGTTATGCAAATATAGGCCAAGAAGGTCTACTTAGGATGTTGACTTGAGCTGCACGAAGTGAAAGTATCTCACCCTTCGAGGAGCAGCCACTCACGAGGAGAAAGGGCAGGAGGTGAGTCTGGTTCCCGAGCGACAGAGGCTGCAACAGCCGGATCCAGACCTTGCAGAGGATCATGGAGCTACAGCAGCCAAAGCTCAGGCTTAGCAGATGTGAGGACTCCATTGGGCAACCAAGCCCCTTCTCTCAAGCAGGGCAGAGGGCTCGGCCTTGCTCCCTCACAGCAGCCAGAGGAAAGGACCTGCCTCTCCCAGGCCCCAGGCCTGACCACGAGGCGCAGCCACCCCAGCGTGGGTCTTAAAGCCACCATCTACTCCGTCTCAGCCCAGTACCCAAGTCACCTCCCCCTTTTAGCGATGCTGTCTCCATGGCATGCCCTTTAACACATGGTAGCTTAGTCCCCTGTGAAAGGGACGCAGGATGAGAGAATGAAAGGGCTTTAAGTTGCAAGCTGGAGACCCCTCCATGGCTTTGATCCTGGAGACAGGGAACCTCCACACCACACAAGCACTATTTCCAGGACAAAACACATCCTCGCCACTTGGGTTTACTCCACAAGCCAGAGACTTGGCCCAGCCCATGCTCTAGACACGGCATGTCAGCCTACTCTCCTGCACCAGCAACAGCTGTTGGAAACAAGACCACGCCATGCAGGACTCCTGTCCTCTAAGGAGACCCCTGGGGTGGCTTTCAAAAGAATCACTTCCTATATTTCCCTCCACAACAGCAGATGGGGTCTTGCTTATTGTCTTCTAAGGACTAAATAGGGGATGTTATAAGCATTCCAAGCTGCAGGGGATAAGGTGTTTGTTCTCTGTATTTTACAGGTGAGGCTCAGAGAAGTTAAGTGACTGACCAAAAGTCACACAGCCTCCAAGTGCTAAGTTAGGATTTAAACCCAAATCTAAGTCGAGGCACAGCACTCTGCCATTTCAGCCTTGCTGCTCAAGATTCCACATAAGACAGTGAAACAGTTAACTAAGTGCCTAAAGGAAAGGAGGACATCTTTCCCTTACCACTGGAAATTAAACCCTACTGAGTGGTAAGACATCAGTTCTGAAGATTCATCTTGAAAGCAGCCACGCAGACATGCCACAGGTATAGACATGCCCTCCCCAAGCAAGGAGACATACGAGCACAGAGCCTGGCTATGTGGAGAGCTAAGAAACCCTAAGCCTTTCTGTGAGGCAGGGACACAAATGCTGGTAAAGAGTCTGAACGGTGGAAAAGACAGCCTTTGGGAAAGCTTTTGAAATCAAGCTGTGAAAGCAATACAGGTCGGAGTCAGATCAATGAAAACATCTTACAGGGATTTCTGACTCTAAGAAATGGCACGGGTCACGTTTAAAGGTTTTATTTTATTGGAGCCCAGGAGGAGATCAAAGAGCTAGTGAAGTAATGTTTTTTATAGTCACTTGAAGATAAATAGAAGGACGCTTAATGACCCTCAGGCGTTTGTGTTGCTGTCAATCTTGCTCCACATGATACATACATGTCCTTTACTTAGAATAGGGATCAATTAGCAGTTAGGATAATGTTTGTGTACAATGATTTTATTCTGACAGTAGAGCTAAAGCACTTGTTCTCACGATGTCGTCATCCACCTGCCTCACTGAGACTTGTTGCTTGTATTACAACCCAAGTGCCACCTGCTCTTAATGTTCCCCCAAATTGTGCACACAAGGCCCAGCAAAAGCTTCCCTCAGCTTTACACATGCAAATTCACGGTGTGACCACTTAGCTCCAAAACACAATCCCATGGCTATTTTTCTTAGTTCCCCATTCTTCTTTGTTCTGGTTCATTTCTTTGCCCAAATCTTTGCCTTGTTCTCCACTACTTGGCTATCACTGCTTGGAAAATTGCACTGAAAATAAGCTCACTTATCAAGTCGCTGGTTTTACAGACAGCTCCATCTGCATAGCGTGTGTACAGTGCTGCTGTACTAACACGGTGCTGATGGCTAACATGCTCCTGTCTTTTACAGTTCCCTCCCAAAAAGCAGCTCCAGAATGATACGTTCAGGTTTGCATAATTCTTCCAAACACTTGTTGAAAATATTTCTAATACCGACAGTATTTTCAGCTCTTATTAACGTCGACAACTACACAACCAAAAAATTCCAACAACAAAAATTTACCAGGAAAAGGTGGAGACATTTAAAAGCAATATCACTTGATGTTACATTCTAATGTGTACTTTTAAAATGTATTTTTAATTAAATGCTTTCCTGCTACAAAGGTGCCAAGGAAATAGTAAGTAAACTTCATTTCTAACACATCATTTATTTTCAACTAAATTAAATAAGTATTGTTTTGAAGGGAAGCCCAGTAACATTGTTTGAAGTTCTGAGGGAGTGACAAATTCATAACAATGACTAATTGTCATATTATTCAGTAAAGCCCGTAGTTTTAAATGCCTTCAACAGCACAATGGACGAAATAATTTGGAAAGACACGAAGCGTGGGGTGAAACACAGTTTCCCTGGAGTCGGTGTTTGCATTACCAGACGGTAACCTATGTGCACGTGAAAACAGAATAACAAAAAATAAGTAGGCAAAATGGGAACTGGATGACTTTCTAAACTAGTCCTCTATGGAATCTACATCAACCTGACTTTCATATTTGATTTTAAGGGATGTGGCCGCCCGGAGCATTGGGCAAGCCCAAATGTAGGCATACACCCCAAAGGGGAAGGTTTATAAAGTTGTCCATCATCGATCACCTTGTAAAATGTTGTAGGAGTTGTCTCATAAATCAATACTTTTGCAGCAATTAATTTAACTCTAAGTGTATTCATTTCTTTCACATTTTTAACTTTCCTTAACTAGAGCCCTCAGTAGTGCTGTCAATATTTTGGGTGATTGGTAGAGATTAGATAGTAACATTCTATCATTTGGGTGTGCCTTTAATTCTGTGATTAAAATACTAATGAAAATTCATTCCTTAATCTGAAATCGGACGTTTTAGGGTCATGTAAACACTGAGTTAACTATAATACTTTGGACTTCTTTTTTGCAGAATATATTCTAGAACTCAGACCTTTTACTCTTGGTAAGGCTTGTTTTTTAAAACTAAGTTTTTGTACTTCTCAAACATGTAGTCCCCTACTGCAAATTTATTTCTAGCTGCCCCAACAGACGATCATACAACCTCTCTGAGCCATCTAAGAATAACCCACCTTAAACTACATCTCAGCATACCATAACCCATCAAAGTCATAGCTAAGTAAACAAAGTGAATATATTCTCAATAAATCACTTACACAAGGGGAATTCAATGAGTTTAGATTTATTTCTTTATGGAAAAATCACACACAAGCAAATAACAGCAGGTTCTCAAAACACTGTGTGTTCCCCCCATAATAAAATTACCCCTGGCCATTGTAGCATCAATCTGACAGCTGTGATTTTCCAGAAGATACACTCGTCCATATTTATAGTAGCTGATGCGATTTCAGTTGATTGCTTGTGACATTTTGTCTAGACCAGAAGGGCAATGTCTACCACAGAAAATTCATTTGGAAGAGCAAGGCAATATTTCATACCTCAAGGGCCAAAAGAAGGAAATGATTACAGAAGATATATTGCCTTATGTGCCTTCAATGAAAAAGTGTCAGTTTTTTAAAAATCCGGACAAGCTAAATAATCATAACCAAACCGTTCTTTGGATAGAACTTCAATCATTTTGCTTTCCTCCAGGACACGATTAAAGAGCATTGTCTGATGTCTACTCCCCGACACATAGAAGTTACAAGTACACAGGCTTACGAGGAAATAAAATGGAAATTAGCTCCACTTAAATTACAATTGGCATTTCTGGCCTCTCCATTGGCAATTTTGGAGCTCAATAGCAGAAATGTCAGGAAGAGATAGATCCTTTGCCAACCGGGACAAAACATGAGAGGGCACAAAAATGAGGCCCAATTAAATTTAAATGTCGGAGTCTGAACTCTGTCCTTGTGTATCAGATGTCTACTTAGCAGTGAGGAAATCTTACGCAGAACCATTATTCAAATTTTGAAATAAATAAAAACTGCTTTACAATTTAGTAATGAAAATAATTCCTTACCATGGTGAAGTAGTTCCCCCTCTTACTTAGAGCCCCCAGTAATGCCCCTCCATCTGAGATTTTGCTTTCCATGGTTTCAGTTACCCACAGTCAAGCATGGTCTAAAAATAGGTGAGTACTGTACAGTAGGATATTTTGAGCAAGAAGAGAGAGAGAGAGAGATCGCATTCACACAGCTTTTATTAAATTATATTGATAGAATTTTCCAGTTTATCATTGTTGTTGTTAATCTCTTACTGTGCCTAACTTATAAATTAAATTTTATCACAGGTATGTATATATAGGAAAAAATAGAGTGCTATATATATAGAATTTGGTTTCCAGGCATCCATGGGGGATACTGGAACATTTCCCCTCTGGATAAGGGGTGGTGGGCTACACATGCATATACTGTATATATCAAGGTTATATAGAGGAGTTGTTTAGGGGAAATTGAGAGTTAGGGAAATACATATCAATGCATGCTTTAGGGTTTGCCTGGGCAACATAGCACAACCCCATCTATAAAAGAAATCAGCCACATGCGGTGATGTGCGTCCCTAGTCTCAGCTCCTTGGGAAGCTCAGCCAGGAGGACAGCTTGACCTGGAAGCTGAGGGTACAGTGAGCTGAGACTGCACCACTGCCCTCCTCCCTGGGCAACAAAGCAAGACCCTGTCTGAGGGAGGAGGAAGAGCAGGGGGAAGACAAGCAGAAGGGAAGGAAGTGGCAAAACCCCCGGCACTCAGGCCCAGCTGCGGCCCCCAGGGAGGAGTCTGCATTTCCAATGCAGCTTCTTATCTAACCTGCTATTACTGTACATTCAGGAACAGTCACACGATACATACCACAGTTCTCTTCATCACTGTCATCATCGCAATCAGCCTGGCCGTCACATCTTCTGGAAGCCAGAACACACCGTCCTGAGCGGCACTTGAAGTGGCTGGGTGAGCACTCTGTTAAAACAACGTTACTCTCAGTGGACAAAAACCCGCGACATGGACTCATTTCTCTACTTAAACAAGGAATGTGGGCAAGCAGCTTTTACTGGAAATGAGAATGATCTTCATTAGAACCAAAGTTCTTCTGTCTGTGAATCAACATCCTTCTCTTTCATTCTGGTACCATCTTTCCAGATCACCGGTCTAGTGTCTGTGCTTTCCAGCAATTATCTTTCCAAATGGACAACCTAACGATTGCCAGAGCCTGAACATCTGTGACATGGATGCTCCTGACTCTCCGGCTGCCTCAAAGTGTCAAAATCACTCCCACACCCCAGTCTTTCCACCTGGCAGGAAGGGCCCCTTCTCCATGGCTCTATGTAACGATCTGATGTCACCACAGTCTCCAAATGTCTTGCCCTTGAAGTAAGAGGGCAAGTCTCCATGTTCCCATTACCTTCAAGTCCCCTCCATAAAATTAGTAGCCATATCTAATGGGCTCTGTGAGTGATGTGTGGCTAACATGAAAAACACTTGGCATATTAAACTCACCTCTGAGTTTATTTAATTTTATGTTTTCAAAGATTTCTTTATTTTTAAGATGATGACAGTGTCTAACAGATGTACCAAATCCCTCCGTGTCTTCAGGTGCACAGAGTCACTCACCTACCTAGCCTGATCAGCAACTAAATAGATGACGAATACAAAAATACACAACTAAAACCCCAGGGTAACCGACACATGCACCAGGCTGGAGGCCCCACTGTCAGTAAGGAATTTAAAAACTAACCTTCCACATACTCGTTGGGCATCAGGCAGGTTTGATTGTCTGCAGTTTCCTCGGGGAACTGACTGCAGTCTGTGTCCTCAGGCCACTGGAGGCCCACGATCCCCAGAACAGACTCGCAGCGCTCCTTAGAATGCTCACACAGGGCTCTAGGAGAGCAAAGAGAAACAAAAGTTGAGAAGCAGAAATACTCCAACTGAGACTAGCACCAGCAGCACAGGCAGGGTTGTAATTCTGTCTGCACAAGGATTTGTGTATGTTTATAACCCACGTGTCCAGAGTGTATGGCTACGAGGATTTGTGTGTGTACACAACCTGCATATTCAGAGCGTGTGGCCATGAGGATTTGTGTGTGTACACAACCTGCGTGTCCAAAGTGTACAGCTACGAGGATTTGTGTGTGCATACAATCTGCGTGTCCAGAGCATATGGCTATGGGGATTTGTGTGTGTACACAACCTGCGTGTCCAGAGCGTACAGCTATGAGGATTTGTGTGTGTACACAATCTGCGTGTCCAAAGTGTATGGCTATGGGGATTTGTGTGCGTACACAACCTAAGTGTCCAGAGCGTATGGCTACGGGGATTTGTGTGTGTACACAACCTGTGTGTCCAGAGTGTATGGCTATGAGGATTTGTGTGTGCATACAACCTGCGTGTCCAGAGCATATGGCTACGAGGATTTGTGTGTGCGTACAACCTGCGTGTCCAGAGCGTATGGCTATGAGGATTTATGTGTGTACAACCTGCATGTCCAGAGCATATGGCTATGAGGATTTATGTGTGTACACAACCTGTGTGTCCAGAGCTTATGGCTACGAGGATTTATGTGTGTACACAACTTGCGTGCCCAGAGCGTATGGCTACGAGGATTTGTGTGTGTGTACAACCTGCGTGTCCAGAGCGTATGGCTACGAGGATTTATGTGTGTACACAACCTGCGTGTCCAGAGTGTATGGCCACAAGGATTTGTGTGTGTGTACAACCTGCGTGTCCAGAGCGGATGGCTACAAATACGTGGAGAAGCACATAAGTAACTTAAGGATTAGGAAGCCAAAATGAGTAATATCTCCACAAAGAGAGTGCATCCTGGCAATACGCTTTCACCAAAAGAAACTTTACTGCAGAAACCAAGGTACAGATGCTTCTAGGACACAGATCCTTTCTTCATTACACCTTTCTAATCCTTTCTTCTGCCTTTCAGAAGAGAGGAGACACATTTCCCAACCTTTCATTCCAATCAGGGACGCCCTCATGGAGCCGATGTCACCCTCATCCTCACGGGTCTCTCCCTCTGGCCGTCTCTTGTGCCAGGCTGCTTACCTCGGGCACGGCCCCTCCTACTCCAGCTTCAACCAACTTTGTCGAAAAGCTCGGGACTTCTCACAGAACTATCTAGGCTGAGCTCAATTGGGCTAACGCGAAGTTTGTTGTTTTACAGAAAAGATATACTAAGCAGGGTGCTAGGTGTTTACGTGCTAACTCATTTATGGCCAGAAGAGTTTGCAATTCAGGTGTCAGTACACCTCTCAGAAGATCTCTTTACGGCCTATGGAAGAAAAACATGGTTTGCCCCAGTAGACCTGGTATTACTAAGAGATTAGTTACACAATTAAAAGAATAAAGAAGTGGATATAGCTGAAGTTTGTTCTTAAACTCCAATTTCATGTTTCCTTCTAAATACATTCATGTATCTCAAACTCTCAAACTTCAGTTCTCATTTTTAAGATCCAATGGAACAGAAAGGTCAGCTCCGTTCTGACCGGGAACTGGCAGAGAAAGATCAGCCGTCAGAAACGCGGCTTAGGTTTAAGTATGGACAAAGCAAAGTGTGACTCAGTGCTGGTGTAGCCTGGGAATTGGGAGCAAAGATAAAGCCAGGGCATTCCCATATTAGGTTCAAAAAACTGGAAGTTGAGCAGTGTTTGTTAACTAACTCGTCTTGTTGCAGGTTTATAACTCACTTGTGGCTGCTATTTTTAATTAACCCTGTGGTTGATACCTTATTTATTGGAAGACCATATAAGACCTGACTCTATCACTTCCTATTTTTACTGTAAAATAGAAATAACAATATCCATCCGCATAGCTCCAGTGAGCAGTGTTCTTACGTACTGTGCAGTGTCCACCCCCAAGAGCAGCCCTGCCCACGTGCACGGAGCTCAAAAGCTGCTTCTCTGAGCTCCACAGCATCACAATCCTCAGGTATTTCTCACATTGTGAGGCCTCAATAATGTTATATTTTTCAGACTCAAAATTAAATGTTAAGATTAATAAACAGACTTTGCTAAAGCCACTATCTATTGCTTTATGAACTTATTAGCTCATTGATTCCTGCACAAAATAAACCAATTTCTCGCAAACAAACACCAAAATACAAAATTCACAGCAATAGCTGCTGAAAATGAAAGGTGTGTGGGCAAACCTAAGAAAAAGAACTGGCTCAGCGCCTGTG